>WOXC01009319.1:0-230000 GCA_011680675.1 Gymnobelideus leadbeateri
AGAGAGCTTAACCTCTGGGAAAAAAAATCAGTTGCATGCTAAGACTCAACTTTAAATTTTCCCTCAAATTTCCATGAGCACTTTATTATCTGGACTCCTCAGTTCAGAGAAGAGCCTAGGGGATTAGAGAAGGGAGAGTAATAAGGGCTATGGTTCTGGAGAGACAAGGGAGTGGGGGTAGGGAGTGGAGAATGAGGAGTCTAAGAATTGCCAGAAGGAATACACTTAAGTTCCCAGACCTGTGATGATTGGGCTGCCTTATAAAAATTTTTAAGAAGATGCCTTAATCCCATGAGACAACTTATTTCTCCCATTTGAGATGCATCTTCTCAACTCCAAATATGCATCAACCAGTTCTATATGTTTCATTAAAAAGCAGAATTAAATTTCCCCACCTGCCTAGATCCATTTACTCTTTGGCCAATGTGATGAAGAAGGAAGTGAGTACATATGCCAAGCAGATAGAGGATGCCAGGGGACCTCATCTCACTTGGAAGGTGTTGGGGGCAGGGAACAAACAGGCTTTCTCCTTCATTTGACTCCCAGGTAGATACATTGTTAAACCATGGCCCAGGGGGGAGCTTTGTGCATTGTTGAAACACTTAGAGTCTGATGTTGTAATAATAGTAAATAAAGACCTGGAGTGGAGCTACAGGTAGACAGATGTTTTGATTGACTAGGCACAGGTGTCTCCGTCTCCAGAGTCTGGTGTGAGGGATGGTGGGTGATGAGAAATTCCTCTCTGCTCCAGGCTCCCGGGGACTGTCAGCTGCTGAAATTCACCTGTAAATTTAGCATTCTTAGCACTACCTTGGCAATCAGAAAGGACTAGAGGCAGAATGAGACCTACCTTGCTAATTAGCATTTGTAAGTGACCAAGCAAGACCTCACTTTTCCCCAGGCTTAATTCTTTCCCTAGGGCACTAAGGCTGATGGGAAAGGGAAGATTCAGTTAGTTACCCCTCAGTAAGGAGCTAGCTAGGAAATCTCTAGAGTGCCTCTAGAGTTAAGGCTAGAGGCCTACCCTGAGGCCTAGGCAGCAATCACCATCTGAGCGAGGGTGTGGAGACAGCTCCCCCCAGCCTTTTACAAGAGCATCTGAGTCTCTGCCCTCTCAAGTCTAGGCTAAAATTGAATCTTGCAGCATTAGCAAAAGAGAAACCTGGAAAGGGACCACCAGTTATAGCCAGTTCTCCCAATCATAGCCAAACAGTTCCAGTTTCCGTCGCTGACCGTCTGTGTTGGTTCCTAACCTCAATAGACTAATTATGAGAAAAGACGAAAAATGAGGAAATCCTGCCTCTGTTGACACTTCCGTTCACCTAGTAATAGCCTGTTTGATTAATTGTTGACCCATTTTCCTCATTTTAGCCTGGCAAAGTGACCAGTCGCATATCTGTTTAATAAGCTTCTCAGGGCTGTCAGTCTGGTGTCTTTTTTTAACCCCTTTTTTGGATTTGCTAATGAGGACAGCTATTGACATTAGATAAGATTGTGGGCAGCTAGAGGGCGCAGTGCACAGAGAGCGCCAGGCCTGGAGTCAGGAAGACTCATCTTCCTGAGTTCAAATCTAGCCCCAGACACTTACTAGCTGTGTGACCCTGGGCAAGGATTTAACTCTGTTTGCCTCAGTTTCCTCACCTGTAAAGTGAGCTGGAAAAGGAAATGGCAAACCATTCCAGTAGCTCTGCCAAGAAAACCCTAAATGGATCATGAAGAGTCAGACATAACAAAAAAACAACTAAACAACAACAAGGTGTTAGCATCATAGATCTAGAGTTGGAAGGGCCCTTAAAGGCCATCAAGTCCAACCCCCTCCTTTCACAGATGGGGAACCTAAAGCACAGAGAGTTTAAGTGCATTGACTAGGGACACACAGGTTGTAAGGGTCTGAGGCAAGATTTGTACCCAGATTGTCCTGACCCCAAGCCCAGTGCTCTCTAACCACTCTGACAGAATAACCAGGAGGGTACCCTAGACTATGTCAATTAAGATTGAACTGGAGAAATTTAACCTAGGGAAGGGAATGGCTAAGTGAAAATCTAGTCTATGTCTTCAACTTTAAGGCAGTTCAGTGGCACAATGGATAGAGTATTGGGCCTGGACTCATGAGTTCAAATTCATTTTCAGACACTTACTAGAGATGTGGCCCTGGGTACCTCACTTAACTTCTTTTTGCCTCAACTATGAAATGGAGATAATGACAGTACGTAGCTTACAAGGTTGTTGTGAGGATCAAGTGAGGCAATATTTTTTAAGAGTGCTCAAAACAGTTCTTGGAACATAGTAAGTAGTGTCTCATTGCCTATTCCCTCTTTTTTTCCCTTCCCCTCTCTTGAACCTTCCATGACCTCAGGTGACTGTCATCCTTCATCTCCCTTCTACATCACTGCCAAATTTCTACAATGGGCAGTCTTGACTAATTGTCTCCTCTTCCCTGACCCTACCACTTTAACATCCAGATACATCATTCTGTTGAAAATGTTTTCTCCAAAGTCACCAATGACTTCTTTTTTAAATTAATTTATTAATTTAGTTTCAGTTAACAAGATTCAATTCCATAGTTCCTTGATTTTCAAATTTCCTTTACTTCCCTCCCCCCTCCCCCCACAACAGCATATAGTCCAGTATAGGATCTGCAAATACATTCATATTAGAGAATATTCCAATTACAAAGGCATATTGTACTAGGTAGGATGAAAGATGGTAAAGAAGAAATAAAACCAAACAATGAAAAGAAAAAGATCATTTAGTTTGCTTCCATCAGGATTCAGGCTCAGTTCTTTCTAGTTATATCCCTGGATGGCGCATTTCTCTCTTTCTTGAGTCTTTCGGGATTGACTTATATCACTGCATTGCTGAAAAGAGTCCAGTCTGTCATAGTTGGTCATCAAAGATATGGTATGTCTGTGATTGTATACAAATTTCTTCTGATTCTACCCTTCTCGCTCAGCATCAGTTTGTTTAAGTCTCTCCAGATAATTATGAAATCTGTCACCTCCTCGTTTCTTATAGCACAATAATATTTCATTACATTCATATACCACAACTTGTTTAGCCATTCCCAAATTGATGGGCACCCCTTTAGTTCCCAATTCTTTGCAACCACAAAAAGGGCTGCTATAAATATTTTTGTACATATGGGTCTTTCTCCCACTTCTGTGATCTGTTTGGGATATAACCCTAGCAGTGGTATTATTGGGTCAAAGGGTATGAGATTATTTATAATCCTTTGGGCATAATTCCAGATTGCTCTCCAGAATGGTTGGATAAGTTCACAACTCCACCAGCAATGTATTAATGTTCCAATTTGTCCACATGCTCTCCAGCATTTGTCACTTTCTTGTTTTGTCATCTTAGCCAATCTGACTGGAGAGATGTGGTATCTCAGAGTTGTTTTGATTTGCATTTCTCTAATCAATAGTGATTTAGAGCATTTCTTCATATGTTTATAGATATCTTTAATTTCTTTCTCTGAAAACTGCCTATTCATATCCTTTGACCATTTATCAATTGGGGAATGACTTGTATTCATATAGATTTGGCTCAATTCTCTATAAATTTTAGAGATGAGTCCTTTATCAGAGACACAAGTTGTAAAAATTCTTTCCCAATTTCCCACCTCCCTCTTGATCTTGGTTACATTGGCTTTGTTTGTACAGAAGCTTTTCAATTTAATGTAATCAAAATTATCCATTTTGCATTTTATAATGCTCTCTAATTCTTGTTTGGTCCTAAAGTCTTCCCCTCTCCACAAATCTGTCAGGTAAACTATTCCTTGCTTTCCCAAATTGCTTACAGTATCATTCTTTACACCTAGATCATGCACCCATTTAGACTTGATTTTGGTATATGGTGTTAGATAATGATCTATGCTCAGTTTCTGCCATACTGTATTCCAGTTTTCCCAGCAGTTTTTGTCAAATAGTGCATTCTTATCCCAAAAACTGGGGTCTTTGGGTTTATCGAACAATAGATTGCTATATTCATTAACTGCTGGGTCTCCTGCGCCTAATCTATTCCATTGATCCACTACTCTACACCTCTGCCAGTACCAAGCAGTTTTGATGACTGCTGCTGTATAATACAGATTAAGATCTGGCATAGCTAGTCCACCTTCCCTAGCGTTTCTTTTCATTAATTCCCTTGATATTCTAGACTGTTTGTTTTTGCAAATAAATTTTGTTATTATTTTGGCTAACTCTACAAAGTAGTTTTTTGGTAAGTTGATTGGTATGGAACTAAATATATAATTCAGTTTGGGTAAAATTGTCATTTTTATTATATTAGCTCGACCCAGCCATGAGCAATTGATATTTTTCCAACTATTTAGATCTGGTTTTATTTGTGTGAGAAGTGTTTTGTAGTTGTGATCATATAGATTCTGGGTTTGTTTTGGCAAGTAGATTCCCAAATATTTTATAATGTCTACAGTGACTTTAAATGGGATTTCTCTTTCTATCTCTTGCTGTTGAGTTTCATTAGAGATGTACAGGAATGCTGAGGATTTATGTGGGTTTATTTTATATCCTGCAACTTTGCCAAATTTATTTATTGTCTCAAGTAGTTTTTTACTAGATTCTCTAGGATTCTCTAAGTAACTTATCATCATATCATCTGCAAAGAGTGACAGCTTGGTCACTTCTTTGCCTAATTTGATTCCTTTGATTTCTTTTTCTCCTCTAATTGCTACTGCTAGTGTTTCTAGTACCAGATTGAATAAGAGGGGTGATAGTGGACACCTTTGTTTCACTCCTGATCTTATTGGAAAGGCTTCTAGTTTATCCCCATTGCATATAATACTTGCTGATGGTTTTAAATAGATGCTAGCAACTATTTTAAGGAAGGCTCCATTTATTCCTATACTTTCTAGTGTTTTTAATAGGAATGGATGTTGTACTTTGTCAAAAGCCTTTTCTGCATCTATTGAGATGATCATGTGGTTTCTGCTAGTTTTATTGTTGATATGCTCAATTATACTGATGGTTTTCCTAATATTAAACCATCCTTGCATTCCTGGAATGAATCCTACCTGATCAGAGTGTATTATTTTTGTGATAAGTTGTTGGAGTCTTTTGGCTAATATTTTATTTAGAATTTTTGCGTCTAAATTCATGAGGGAGATTGGTCTATAAATTTCTTTCTCTGTTTTATCTCTTCCTGATTTAGGAATCAGTATTATATTTGTGTCATAGAAAGAGTTTGGTAGGACTCCTTCTGCACTAATTTCCCCAAATAGTTTGTAGAGTATTGGAATAAATTGTTCTTTAAATGTTTGATAGAATTCATCTGGCCCTGGAGATTTTTTCCTAGAGAGTTCACTGATGGCTTGTTTGATTTCTTTTTCTGAGATGGGGTTATTTAGGTAATTCACTTCCTCTTCAGTTAACCTGGGCAACTTGTGATTTTATAAATATTCATCCATTTCACTAAGATTGTCATATTTATGTGCATACAATTGGGAAAAATAATTCCTCATTATTTTTTTGATTTCCTCTTCATTGGAGGTAGATTCTCCCTTTTTATTTTTGACACTCATAATTTGGTTTTCTTCTTTCTTTTTTTATCATATTGACAAAGGGTCTGTCAATTTTGTTGATTTTTTCATAAAACTAGCTCTTAGTTTTATTTATTAAGTCAATAGTTTTCTTAATTTCAATTTTATTAATCTCACCTTTGATTTTCAATATTTCTAATTTAGTACTAAATTGGGGATTTTCAATTTGTTCTTCTAGCTTTTTCAATTGAACGTCCAATTCATTGACCTCCCTTCTCTCTGCTTTAATTAAGTATGCACTCAGGGATATAAAACTTCCCCTGAGAACTGCCTTTAGTGCATCCCACAAATTTTGGTATGTTGTCTCATTATTATCATTCTCTTGAATGAAATTATTGATTATTTCTATAATTTCTTGTTTGACGCACCAATTTTTAGGATTACATTGTTTAATTTCCAATTAGTTTTTAGTCTATCTTTCCATGGCCCTTTATTGCATATAATTTTTTATTGCATCATGATCCGAGAATGATGCATTTAATATTTCTGCCTTTCTGCACTGGATTGTGAGGTTTTTATGCCCTAGTACGTGGTCTAATTTTGAGTATGTACCATGCACTGATGAAAAGAAAGTAATTCCTTTTTATCCCCATTCAGTTTTCTCCAGAGATCCATCATATCTAGTCTCTCTAAGATTCTATTCACCTCCTTAACTTCTTTCTTGTTTATTTTGAGGTTAGATTTATCGAGTTCAGAGAGGGGGAGATTAAGGTCCCCCACTAGTATAGTTTTGCTATCTATTTCTTCCTCTAATTCCTTTAACTTCTCCTCTAGGAATTTGGATGCTATACCACTTGGTGCATATATATTAAGTAGTGATATTGCTTCATTCTCGATGGTGCCTTTTAGTAGGATATAGTTTCCTTCCTTATCTCTTTTAATTAGATCTATTTTTTGCTTTTGCTTTATCTGAGATAAGTATTGCTACCCCTTCTTTTTTTACTTTAGCTGAGGCATAATAAATTTTACTCCAACCTTTTACCTTTACCCTGTGGGTATATCTTTGTTTCAAATGTGTTTCTTGTAGACAGCATATTGTAGGGTTATGGTTTTTAATCCATTCTGTTATCCGCCTCTGTTTTATGGGAGAGTTCATCCCATTCACATTCAAAGTAATGATGACTATCTGTCTGTTCCCCTCCATCCTATTCCCTCCCCTGTTTATGTTTTTGTTTCTTCCTTCTCCCTTCCCTTGTTTGATGTTTTCCCTTTTGACTGCCCCCTCCCTCAGTGTTCCCACCCAGTGATCCCCCTTCTTAATCTACCCTCTCCCCTTACTATTGTTTCCCTCCCTTCTAATCCCCCCTTTATTCTCCTCTTTTTCACTCCTCCTTACCCTTCTACTTTCTATAGGACGCAATAAGTTTTTATACTTATCAGAGTGAATTACTCCCCGTTTGATTCCAAACCAATGAGAGTAAATTTCAAACATTGCTCCTCTCTGTCCCTCCTTTTCCTCTGTTTAATGAATTTATGTGTCTATTCATGTTAGAATCTTAAACTTCACTGATTAAGTTGATCCCTCTTTGAACCAGAACCAGTGAGAATAGTGTTTAAATGATGTTCTTCTCCCTCTTTCTTTCCCCTCTTCTATAGTGTGTTTTAATGCCTCTTCAGATGGCATATTTTACCTTTTCCTATCTCATCCTTTCCTTTTTCCCATTACAGTCCCTTTGATCCCCTTAATAGTTTTTTTTTTTAGACTT
The DNA here is from genome assembly GCA_011680675.1 of Gymnobelideus leadbeateri. Lineage (NCBI taxonomy): Eukaryota > Metazoa > Chordata > Mammalia > Diprotodontia > Petauridae > Gymnobelideus > Gymnobelideus leadbeateri. The sequence goes on from WOXC01009319.1 coordinate 7,264, forward strand.
CAGGTTAGTGCATTCATACCCACACCCTCTATCTAAGTATAGCCCTTTTGAAGGTCATGATAATCATGAAGATTTCAAATATTGACAGTTATCAGCTCCACATATAGGGATGTGAACATTTTGTTCTTGTTGCATCCCAAGTAATGAGCGTGTGCTTGTGGGTGTAGGTGTGTGCACTTATGCATGTGTGAGTCTGTGTTTCTCTTGTGTACCTTTTTATGTCTTTCTTGAGTCTTGTAATTGGAGATCAAATTTTCCATTGAGCTCTGGCTTTTTCATCAGGAAAGTCTGGAAGTCTCTTATTTCATTAAATGACCATCTCCTTACCTGAAAGATTATGCTCAGTTTTGCCGGGTAGTTAATCCTTGATTGTAGTCCCAGCTCTCTTGCCCTATGAAATATCAAATCACAGTCCCTCCACTCTTTTAATGTAGAAGCTCCTAGGTCCTGTGTGATCTTAACTGTAGTTCCTCGATATTTGAATTGTTTCTTTCTGGCTGCTTGTGAAATTTTTTCTTTAATCTTGTAATTCTGGAATTTGGCTACTATATTTCTTGGAGTTTTCAGTTTGGGATCTCTTTCAGGAGGAGTCTGGTGAATTCTGTCGATAGCTATTTTATCTTCTGATTCCAGGACCTCAGGACAGTTTTCTTTGACAATCTCTTGGAAGATGTTGTGTAGTCTGCTTTTTTCATCATGGCTTTCTGGTAGACCAATAATTCTTAGGTTGTCTCTCCTGGATCTGTTCTCTAGGTCAGTTATTTTTCCAGTGAGATATTGTACATTTTCTTCCAATTTTTCGATCGTCTTGTTTTGTTTGATTGACTCTTGCTTCATCATAGAGTTATGAGTTTCAGTTTGATTGTTTCTAATTTTTAGCGAATTATGGTCTTCAGTTAGTTTTTGAAGTTCCTTTTTTAGGGAGATATTTTCTCCAATTACTTCACTGAGATGTTTTTCCAAGTTGGTCACTGCCTCCCTGATTTTGTCTTTAAAATTTTTCTTAAGCTCCTCCAGGAAAGCTATTTGGGCTTGAGACCAGCTCATGTTTCCTTCTGTGGTCTCAGGTGTGGGTAGAGAGTCTATATTGTCCTGTGTATTTTGCTGTTCTTGCCCTTCATAGTAGGCTCGAATAGACTTTCTTGCTTTCCCCTTCTCCTTCTCAGTTCCTTTCTTTCCCACTGTGGCTTCCTGTTTCTTAGTTTCTCAGGCTATGAATTTAGGGCCTGATCCTTGACTTTGAATACCTCTGGGTGGCTAGTTTATGGCTAAGTCAGGGAAGTCAGTGAGGAATGTAGATGTGTAGGTGGGGGTGAGTCTGACAACTTCAGATTTCTGCCTCTATACCCCTGGGCTATAAGTAGGCTTTTGTTGGTGAGGTGAGGTGGGGCTTGTTGGAACCCCTCCCTCTCTTCTCTTCAGACTCCTGGCTGTCTCAGTTACACCCCTTCTTGGAGACTCTCAAGCCTGTGGCTATTTCCATTAACTTGGGATTTCAATCTGGGTGGGAGACTTATCTTTGGGTTTTCTGCTTCATGAAGGAGGGATGGGAGGATCGGGGCAGCTAGAATTTTCTTTGCCATTCCAGCCCCTGTATTATACAGGCAGGCAGTCTCCAACCTTCCAGGCTGGGGGCCGAATGCAGCCAGAGAAGCCGCTCTCTCCCCTGGGGGCCCAACTCTCCTACCTGTCTCCAATGACCCCTCCTGTCCCTTCTTGAGATGAAGGTGAGATGACTGAGATTCGTCCTTGGTAAGTCTGCAGGCTGGGGCTTTTTCTCGCTCTGGTGTATTCTGCTTGTCTGCTCTTAGGACTGAGCTGTGCAGACCCCACTTGCTCTGTGCTCGAACCTATATGGACACACTGGGCAACTCTGCCACACTCCATCTTCCAGTGGGCTCCGTCACTCCAGAATCTGCTCAGATTCATCCTTTGAGACTTAGTGACCAAGGAGCTCAGCGAGGTTACTGCTTCCTTTCTGCCATCTTGGCTCCTCCACAACAATAACTTCTTAATGGAAAAATCTAGGATTATAGATTATGAACTAGAAGGGACCTTAGAACTCATTTAGTCTACTGGCCCTGATGTTACATATGAGGAGCCTGAATGAGGCCCAGACAATTTAAGGTACTTGTCTAAGGTCACATGAGCAGTAAGTAGAAAAAACAAAATTTTAAGCTGATGTATCCCTTGTCCTTTCTTCCCATGCTTCTCCATCACCCAGTAAACTGTGTGAAGAGGGAACTTGTCCACAAGCATTTAGTAAGCATCACCGATGTGTATGGCATTGTGCTAGACCAGGGGGATACAAAGACAGAGGAAACAGTCCCTTCCTTCAAAGAATTTATTTTATGTTGGGGAGATTGCATGTGCATCTAGAAATGCCTATGAAGTAGACACATAATAAATAGAAGGGAATTTGGAAAGGGAATCACTAGCAGTGGAAAAGGTCCCATGCAGGTGGCAGCATTGGATCTGAGATTGGAAGGAATCTCCAGGTTCTAAGAGCTAGAAGTGAGGAGAGAGGAGAGATTGGATTCTAGCCATTGATATTGGCCAGTGCAAAGTTGGCAAGAGCCAGTTGACAAGAGATAGTGAGGACAGTTAAGTAGTCAGTTAGGCTGACCACACATATATAGTATGCCTAGAAGGCAACAATATATAATAATTACAAGAAGGAAAATGGATTGTATCTAGGTCATAAAGTACTTCAAAATGCCAAAAACTTCAAAATTTCTATTAGAAAAGTTTTTGTCTGGTCCTAGAAGTAATGGGGAGCCACTGGAATTTAATTGGGGAGTAATATGAAGGTTAGTCTTATTCTCCAAGAAAATCACTTCAATAGCCATACCTTCTTATAGATTCACAATGACTAAGCACTGAACATTCGACCTTAAAGATCTAGTCCAACCACTTCATTTTAGAGAAGAGTTGAGACCCAGCAAAGTGAAAAGACTTGCTGCATGTGTCCTACAATGCTAAAGGATGAAGGAATCATATCTGACCTATTTGTCATCTCCAATACTTACTTGACGGAGTATAGATTTCATTAACTACTAAATAATGTCTTCTAGTAAATTACCCCTCTGCAGAATACCAATGTGGGGATAGACAAAAGGAGAAGAGGTGATGGGATGCATGGTTAAAGATAAAGCGACCAGTTTCCAATAAGATTTCTTCCCATTATGAAGACATCTGCAGCAGATGTAGAAGAGTCTAGAGGCCTAACCTATTTGACCCAGGACTCCAGAGGGCAATGGCTAGAGACAGGGGGCATCCTTTGCTAATGCCTGGACAGCAGAGGGGATCTAATCCTAATCCCCCAAACACAAACCTTCCGCAGGTCTGTTTGCCTTCCCCTAATCCTCTAATATTTAAAGCAATTTCAATCCTGTTTGAAGAGGCGTCCCAGTAGTTCAAGTCAGGAGCCTCTGGAGAGAGAGAAAAAGAGAGTGAGACAGACAAAGGGGGAGGAGTGAGGGGGAGAGAAAAAGAAAGACAGAAAGAAGAGACAGAAAGACAGAGAGAGACAGGTAAAAACCAACAAGGAGACAGACAGACAGAGACAGAAACTGGGAGATGACAGATGTCACAGTATGAGTACATGAGTGGCATAGTCCCAGAGTCTTGTGCCCTAAAGGTGCCTCTTCCAGAGTCTCTCTGGTTATGACTGGTTATAAATTTCTGTGGTTCAGATTCTGAAAAAGCATGAGAAGCATCAGCTAAGAGGAGAAGTAAGAAAGTAAAAGAACTCCAACTGAGACAAGGCTATGTGGGGACCCCCTGTGTGGAGATTCCCTATGGTTGGCTGGCCTTCATTCTCCTCATGACTTCCTCTAGATTTCAAAATCATCCCTCCACACCAGGTGTCTTCATCCCATCCTCCCCACTCACTTCCTTCCCCTTTTCATCTCTCTTTCGTACATTGTCTTCCCTGTTAGAATGTCAGCTTATGTAGGGCAAGTGCTGTCTTTCTTTTTGCTTGTATTGTATCTTCAATAAAAAGTAAGACGTGCCTTGCCCTCAAGAACTTGATATCCAACAACTGACTAATTGGGGTATATGGGATGGGCAGGGAGAACTAGTACCTCTGCTGTGAGGGTTTGCCAAACCCTTTTCAGGATTGCTCATCCATTTTTGGTTGAGTGAAAAATAAAGGAAGGAAGGAAGGAAGGAAGGAAGGAAGGAAGGAAGGAAGGAAGGAAGGAAGGAAGGAAGGAAGGAAGGAAGGAAGGATAAAGGGAAGAGAGGAGAGAGAAAAGGAAGGAGGGAAAAAGGATAAAAGAAATTAAAAGGCATAAATAAAACATTAACAAAATTCATAGGAAATAGAGAAATAAAAAAGAAATTCAGAAGGAATACAAAGAGGGCAATTTTGTTACTATATTTTAATTTTAATATATACTAAAAACAAGTTGTACATAAATTCAGTTTCATATACAATCCTTATTTAATACTTTGTGTACTTACATGTTCATATGTCTTAATTGTTAAGTTCGTATTAAAAATTATTTTTAAAGCAGCATTGTGCAATGTAATGAACTCCAGATTTGGAGTCATAGGACCTGAGTTCAAATCTCATCTCTGCCACTTACTATTTATTTAAGCTTTGGCAACTTCAACTTTCTTGGCCCTAGTTTCTTCATCTATAAAATGAGGTGGTTTTACTAGATGACCTCTAAGGTCCCTTGTTGTTCTAAATCTATGTTGATCATATGGCTTTGGAGGGGAGGAGTTATATTCTATTTATCTGTGTTTTTCAGTGAAAAAGAATTTATTTTTTCTCCACACCTGCCTCCATTTGAGCAAATAATATCTTAACAAATATACATAGTCAAGCAAAGCAAATTTCCACATTGTCCATGGCCAAATTTATAGTCTCATTCTGCATTTGAAGTCCATCACCTCTTTGTCAAGAAGTAGGAAATATGCTTCACTGTCAATCTTCTAGAATCCTGGTTTAATATTGCTTTAAACAGAATGCTAGCTCATAAGAGCCAGTTGTTAAATTTTCAGTGTGAGCAATTTATACTTCAGAAATTGGCAAACATTACAAATTAGGACTTGAGTTATTGTTTTGTTGATTACATAGAATTAAGAAAATGATGGAGAAAACATTAATAATGAAGATTAAACTTTAAAGTGTATCATGAAACCATTGTTTTTACAGATAGCCAGATGGTAAAGATTTACCAGCACACCCCTGAGTAACTAAGGGACCTCAATGATCATCTAGCCCAACTAAAACCTGAAGAGGAATCCCCTCAGTAAGTAAGCATTTATTAAACACTTACCATGTCAGGTGGCAATATTCTAGGTGTTAGGTATCCAAAGGAAAAAAAAAGTGAAACAATCCTTTCCTTCAAGGAACTTGCAATCTTTCAAGAGAAATAACATGTATGTTACAAGTAAATACAAGATGTCTACAAAGGAAAGTCCCTCACCTGTTGTCATATAGTCTTAACTTGGGGGCAGAGTCAAGATGGTGTAGTAGAAACAGGACTTCTCCAGGGCCACTTCTACCTCCTCCAATTCATGTAAAAGGTGACTCTGAACAAACTTTGGATCTACAGAACCCACAAAATGACACACAGAAGCTAACCTCCTGCTGAGTACAGCCCAGCAGGCCAGCAGGAAGTGGCCAGCACAGCACTCTAAGAGTTGAGCCCAGCCTCTTACCAACTGGTGGTTTTAGCCTCAGGGAAGCCACAACCAGCCACTGCCTGGAGGGACTTCAGATTACCAGCAGCTGTGGCAGTTTCCAGACTTATCAACCCATAGATGCTAAGGACAAAGTGAGAGGGTGGAGGTATTAGGGTGTGTGATCAGATTTCCAGAGCATGTAGAGGCTTCAGGGAAGGCATCCAACTAATACCTTCAGCAGCTGAGAAAACCCCAGCAATTGGGACAAAGCTCTCCCCTCTAGTAGCAGAGTTCTACTATGGTAAGAAGCTCAAAAGTCAAGTAATTGAGTGACAACATGAGCAAGCAAAGGAAGCAAGGCAAGCACAGTGGTCTCACTCTGGATTCCTTTTTTGGGGACAAAAAGGATCAAAACATGGAACAGGAGGAAGACAGCGAAGTCAGAACTCCTGCAGCAGAAGCTTCCAAGAAAAGAATAAGCTGCTTACAGGCCAAAAAGGAGCGTAAGAAGGATTTTGAAAACCAAATAAGAGAAGTGGAGGAAAAATTGTAAAAGAAATGAGAATTACACAAGAAAATTATAAAATGAGAATCAACAAACTGACTGAAGAAAATAACACCTTAAAAAATAGACTAACTCAAATGGCAAAAGAGGCTCAAAAAGGCAATGAGGAGAAGAATGCCTTAAAAAGCCGAATTTGCCAGATGGAAAAAGAATCTCAAAAGATCACTGAAGAGAATCATTCCTTCAGAATTAGATTGGAGCAAATGGAAGCTAGTGACTTCATGAGAAATCAAGATACTATTAAACAGATCCAAACAAATGAAAAAATAGGAGGCAATGTGAAATATCTCATTGGAAAAACCACTGACCTGAAAAATAGATCCAGGAGAGATAATTAAAAAATTATTGGACTACCTGAAAGCCATGATCAAAGAAAGAACCTAGAAATCATCTTTCAAGAAATTCTCAAGGAAAATTGCCCCGATGTTTTAGACCCAGAGGGCAAAATAGAGGTTGAAAGAATCCACCGATCACCTCAAGAAAAAGATCCCAAAAAGAAAACTCCTAGGAATATTATAGCCAGGTTCCAGAGGTCCCAGATCAAGGAGAAAATATTACAAGCAGCCAGGAAGAAACAATTTGAATACTTTGTAACCACAATCAGGATAACACAGTGTCTGGCAGCTTCTACACTGAGGGATCAAAGGGCTTAGAATATGATATTCCAGAGGTCAAAGGAGCTAGGATAAAAATCAAGAATCACCTACCAAGGGGGCGGAGCCAAGATGGCAGAGTAGAAACAGCTCATCCAAGCCACTCTGCCCCCAGATTCCCCCCAAACTATGTAAAAGGGGACTCTGAACAACTTCTGGAGCCCCAGCACCCACAGAACGACACAGAAAAGCTAACCTCCCACTGAGGACAGCCCAGCAGCCCTGCAGGAAGGACCAGCTCAGCGGTCTGGGAGCCGGCAGCACGCAACACGCAGAGTGCAGGAGGTGAGCGGAGCCCAGGTCCGCGTGAGCCGAGGTTTTAGCCCCAGGGTGGCAGGGCCAGCAGCCGGCTGGAGGAACCCCAGAACACCAGCAGCCGTGGCGACTCCAGAATTATCAACATAGACATGCCTAGGACAAAGTAAGAGGTTAGTGTCCTATGGACTTTGGGACCTGTATTTGGGGAATGCGTCAGCTCCCTCCCCTGGGGGCTAGAAGCCGCTGAGGAGACACGCCATTTTGTAGTTTTCAGAGGCAGCTCCGGCTCCCAGCCTACAAATCGTGGGGAGATCCAGCGATCAGTCTTGGGGGGTAATCGCTCTTGCTTTAACCTCCCTGGATCTGGATTGTGATCTAGGGTGGAAGTTGTGGGTGGGTTTACAGCTTGCCAGAAACTGAAGTTGCCCCCCACACGTTCGGGACGAAAATTCCTCTATCTGGCCTTAAAGCCATAGTGTGGCAACAAGCCCAAAAGTCAAGCAATTAAGTGGCAACATGCCAAGGCAAAGGAAACAGAAAAATGCAACCCTAGACTCCTATTTTGGGGGCATAGAGCGGGAAAAGGACTGTGAGGTCAGAAGTCCTGCTCCAAAAGCCCCAGGGGAAAACATGAGCGGGTTGCAGGCCATAGAGGACCTTAAGAAGGACTTTAAAAATCAAATAAGAGAAGTGGAGGAAAAATTGGAAAGAGAAATGAGAAGGATGCAGGAAAAGTATGAAATGAGGGTCAACAGCCTGACTGAGGAAAACAACACCTTAAAAAATAGACTAACTCAAATGGCAAAGGAGGCCCAAAAGGGCAATGAGGAGAAGAATGCCTTAAAAAGTCGAATTTGCCAGATGGAAAAAGAATCTCAAAAGTTCACTGAGGAGATTCATTCCTTCAGAGTTAGACTGGAGCAAATGGAAGCTAATGACTTTATGAGAAATCAAGATGCTGTTAAGCAGATCCAAACAAATGAAAGATTAGAAGGCAATGTGAAATATCTCATGGGAAAAACCACTGACCTGGAAAATAGATCCAGGAGAGACAACTTAAAAATTATTGGACTACCTGAAAGCCATGATCAAAGAAAGAACCTAGAAATCACCCTTCAAGAAATCCTCAAGGAAAACTGCCCTGATGTTTTAGATCCAGAGGGCAAAATAGAGGTTGAAAGAATCCACAGATCACCTCCTGAAAAAGATCCCAAAAAGAAAACTCCCAGGAATATTATAGCCAGGTTCCAGAATCCCCAGATCAAGGAGAAAATACTACAAGCAGCCAGGAAGAAACAATTTCAATATTGTGGAAACACAATCAGAATAGCCCAGGACCTGGCAGCTTCTACACTGAGGGATCGAAGGGCATGGAATATGATATTCCAGAGGGCAAAAGAACTGGGAATGAACCCAAGGGTCACCTGCCCAGCAAAACTGAGTATTTTGTTTCAGGGGAAAATATGGTCATTCAGTGGAATAGAGGACTTTCAAGCATTCTTGAGGAAAAAACCAGAATTGAATAGAAAATTTAACATCCAGACACAAGAAGAAGAGATGCCTGAGAAGGTAATCAGGGAAAAGAAATCAAAAGGAACTTATCAAAGTTGAACTATTTACATTCCTATATGGAAAAGCAATAACTGTGACTGATGATATCTTTCTCACTGTGAAAATAATGGAAGAAGGGGGTGTGGTCATATGAATACATATGTGAATGTGTGTGTATATGGTTACAGTTATATATGGATAGAGGGCATAGGTTGAATTTGTTGGGAAGGGAGAATACTCAAGGGATGAAATTATGAGGTGAGAGAGGAAAGTGGCAAGAGGAGATGGGGAGAGACAGGGTAGGGTAAACTATCTCATGTAGAAGAAGCAAGGGGAAGTGGTTGCAAGGGAGGGGGAGAATAGGAAGGGAAAAAAAGGCAAATCCACATTCTCATTGAATTTGGTTCAGGGAGAGAATGACATACATACTAAATGGGATATCTCAACCTGCAGCAGAATAGGGGGAAGGGGGATGAGAGGAGGGATGATTGATGGGGGGGGGGGCATCCTTGGGGGGTGGGGAGGTTGGAAGTACCCACTATAGAAGAGGGACAGGATCATGTAGGGAATGGACTAGGTGAGGGGTGGGATGAGTGAGAGGGAATTATAAGCAGACTTGTACAATATATCTACTATGATAATGTTTTGCATAGCTAGACATGTATAACATATACTGAATTACTTATCTCCCCAGAGGGAATGGGTGACAAGGGAGGAAGGGAATGGATCTGAAATTCAAGGTCTTAATATTAAATGTTTCAAATATATATAAATACTATTATTAATACTCTTTTGCTTATAATTGGGAGATAAGATGTGCAGGCATTGGGACACAAAGATTCACCTTCCTCTAATGGAAAAGTCGAAGGGGGTATGGGAGAAGGTATGGGAGAGAGCAGATTGGAGGAAGCGATATCTTGTGGGACTGCTATTCTGGGAGGCTGGGTAGGGGAATAACGGGGGAAAAATGATTGTAACTCAAAATCTGGCGGAAATGAATGATGTAAAACAGAAGTTAATAAAGCATTTGTTTAAAAAAAAGAATCACCTACCAAGCAAAAGTAAATATCATGTTTCAGGGGAAAATATGGCCATTCAATTAAATAGAGGACTTTCAAGCATTCTTGATGAAAAAAACCCGAGTTGAATAGAAAATTTGACATTCAAATACAAGAAGCAAGAGAAGCATGAGAAGGTAAATGAGGAAAAGAAATCATAAGGAACTTATCAAAGTTGAACTACTTATATTCCTACATGGAAAAATGATAATTATAACTTATGAAACTTTTCTCAGTATGAGAATAGTTGAAGGGAATAGAAATATGTGTGTGTGTATATATGTATATACATACACATATATATGTATACATACATATATATGTCTATATAGGAGGGTATATGGGTGTATGAATACATATGTGAGTATGTGTATATATGTGTACAGGTATACATAGACGGAGGGCACAGGACCAGTTGAAAAGAAAGGGATGATACTTAAAAGGCAAAATTAAGAGGTGGGAGAGGAATATAATGAGAAGAGATGGGGAGAGATAGAATTGGGTAAAATATCTCATATAGAAGAGGCAAGGGAAAACTGTTACAATGGAGGGGAAGAACAGGAAGGCAAAAGGAAATGAGTCAACTTTATTCTCAATGAATTTGGCTTAGGAAGGGAATGACATACACACTAAATAGGGTATCTCACCCTACAGGAGAGTAGGGGGAAGGGGATGAGAGGGGACCTGATGGAAGGGAGGGCAGGCTGGTGGGGAGGGAAGTTGGAAGTGCCCACTTTTGAAAACTGACAGGATCAAAGTAGAGAACAGAACAAGTGCGGGGTGGGATGGGATAGAGGGAAATATAGTCAGTCTTTCACAATATATCCACTATGGAAATGTTTTGTATAGCTACACATGTACAACCTATATTGAATTGCTTATCTTCCCAGTAAGGGTGGGTGACAAGGCAGGTAGGGAAAGAATCTGGAATTCAAAGTTTTAAAACCAAATGTTTAAAAATATATATATTATTATTATTATTTTATATGTAACTGGGAAATAAGATATATAGACACTGGGGCATAGAGATCCACCATGCCCTACTGGAAAGTTAAAGGGGGCATGGAGGAAGATATAGGAGAGAGTAGATTGGGGGAGGAGATATTCAGTGGGATCACTGTTTTGGGGTGGTGGGTAGGGGGAAAATGGGGAGAAAATTTGTAACTCAAAATCTTGTGGAAATTAATTATGTAAACATACAGTTTTTTGTTTGTTTTTTTGCTTTTTTTTGGAGGGCAATTGGGGTTAAGTAACTTGCCCAAGGTCACATGGCTAGATTTTTGTTTGTGTGTGCGTTAAGTGTCTGAGGTCCGATCCCAACTCAGGTTCTTCTGACTCCAGGGCCGATGTTCTGCACTGCACCACCTAGCCATGCCTAAACATGAAGTTTTAACTTGAAGAACTACAAAAATGGATAACTTACTGTCTCCCAGGGAAGCCCATTCCATCTGTGGAGACTTCTTCTGATCATTTGGCAAAGTTTCCTAAAATATAGTCATAAAAACAGTATGGCTCTTCTTCCTTTCCTCACTCCCAAAGTGTGGGTAGGAGTTTCCCTATTGTGATTATAAAAGGATATAACTTTGGGTGAAGAATTTATTCTTCCCAGAACCACAGGGGCTCAAATTTGGAAGAGAGTTGAGGGACCATCTAGGCCAAACCATAACCCAGAATCCCTCTACAATAGTGCTATCATACTCAAATAAAATGAGGGACACTCAACCATAAATAAGAATCTCTATGGGCTGCATATTGACTTAGTTTTAAAATGTAATATTATCTATATTTTATTATATTTTTATTTATTTTGTTAAATATTTTCCAATTACATTTTAATCTATTTCAGACCCCCACTTGGGAGTGCTGTGGACCACATGCAGGCTGTGTTTAACACCTTTGCTGTACAGCATAGTTGAAAAATGGTCATACAGCCTTCCAATGAAAAGGAAACCATTCTATCCCCAGGATACCTATTCCATTTTTAATAGATCTAATTGTTAGGAACTTTTTCTATTAGAGAGAGAGAGAGAGAGAGAGAGAGAGAGAGAGAGAGAGAGAGAGAGAGAGAGAAATCTAGTAGCTGCATTTCAACCTGAGATTAGGATAAATCTCACATAGGGGATGATACTCTAGCTGACTTTTGAGAGAACATGCAAGAGATATTACAAAGGCAGACTAATAATGACATCTATCATCTATTATATAAGTTTGCAATGTGCTTTACATGTAATGCCATTCGATCCTCAGAGAAAACTTGTAAGGAAGGTCCTAGTATTAATTCCTTATTTTACAGATGAGAAAATTCAGACTGAGAGAAATTGTGACTTGCCCAGGGTCACACAGTAAGTGTATATGGCAGGATTTGAACTCAGGTCTTCCTGTCTTTAAATACAGTACTATATTTACTTCATCACCTAGATAACTTGGGTAGGGTCAATAAGACTTGACATCTGATTGGATATGAAGGATGAGGGAAACTGGGAAGCAGAGGATGATCCTGAAGTTATAAACCTGAATGACTGGAAGGATAGGAAAGTTAGGAGGAGGGTTGAATTTGGGGAGGAGCTGGATTCTATTTTGGATATATTGAGTTTGAGGCATCTATGGGACACGTATAAGGACATGTGGCCAAAGCAACTCAAAACTCTAGAACCATAGTCCTCAGTGTTCTTTTTTTAGTGATGCCCTCACAAAGATCATGGATGGGAGAGGGATCTGTGTTGGATGACTGAGGTGTCTCCTTTGCTAAGCTGGGAGTCCTTACTGCTACCTCACTCGTAATTGAATCATGCCTTGGCTAGGTAAGGTCTCTTTGCTACAGTCTTTCAGAAACAGCAGAGACCCTTAGCCTAGGAATTACAGATGTTTTTTTTCCAGTTCTGCTCTCTTATCTGGATTCTGGGATTTTTCTACCTCCCAAGCAGGGTATAGCAAATGCAGATAACTAGGCTCTGAGACTTTTTCTTAGACCAACCTGCCTTGTTCAGAGATATCTTCCCTTGGTTAGAAACCTTACTGAGTGTTATGATAATTAACCAATACATTACCAAATCCTCAAGTTTGCCAACTAATCCATAAGCAGGCAATGCATATTTGTCCAACGGTTATAAAACCATTCTTCAGTTAGGATTCTCTTGTTATTAACAACAAATTCTCCAGTTAGTTTGAAACATCTTAAGGCAGTTTTTGCCTTGGGTAAGTCTCTGCAATTGTTTTCTTGTTGTTTTTCATATGCAAGCTTCACTAAATCTTGTATTATCCCTCCCACGCGTTCTCCATTACTGCTGACCTGCTGCTGAATGAGACCAGAGGAAGTAATGCAACCATGCTGACTTTCTCTACTCTATAAATTTATGTTATCTAATCTCAAATGGGCCCTCACCACATAACAAATCTTTGTCTTTGCCTTTCAGTCAGCAAAATTGCCAGTCTTTAAAGGTATATCCTTACATATATGTGTGTGTATGTATATGTATGTAATCCCAGCTACCAAAGAATAAACACCAATTCCCAAGTCCTGCTGCCCATCTCCATTTACTTTAACCCTATCCCGACAATAGCCCACTCTATATCAGCCCACTTCTTCCACTGTGAACTTTGGAACTCCTGCTCGATAATTAACAAACCCCTTTATCCAAGACCTCTTTCTCTCATGCTCATTCCAACTTTTAGCTCTCACTGAGATCTGGCTCCCCACCCCCTTTCCTTAGGGTAAAGCTGCATCCTTGGCAATCCTTTCCAGTACTGGTTTTGCCTTCTCTCAGTCCCCAAAACACAATGGTCCCAGTAGGGGAATCAGAATACTTCTTATTCCCCATTGCCACTTACTATTTCTTTATTATAATCTTTCAGCCATCTCTCCTCTCTTGAGCTTAGTAGTAAATGTATGACCCAATCCAGATCCTAGTGACTGCTATTTGCACAACCCTGGACATTCTCCCTCCTTTCTCAATGACTTCTGTATCTGGATCACAGTCTCCCTCTCAATCCAAACTCTAGCCTTTATAGTAGGGGATTTCAATATGCATGTTGATACTCCCTCAAATCCTCTAACATCCCAGTTCCTCGATCTGCCATGACTCTACTCCATTCTATTACAGCTACACACAAGAATAGTAAACTCTTGATCTTACCATGACCCAAAAGTATTCTATTTTTTGATTGAGAACTCTGAAGTTCCTTTACCTAATTATAATCTCCTGTTATTCTATTTCTCCTTATGCTTTACACCTCTTAAACCTAGTATTTAGTAAGTACCTATCACATGCAGACACACTTCACCACTGACCTCCAATCCCTCCACTGTTCAGTACTTTCTCAGGCCATCGCCCCTGCTCTGTCTATACTCTTTCCTTCACAATCTTAACTCCTTAGTGAAACAGTTCAACTCTATACTGTCATCTTCCCTTAAAGACCCGCATTCCCTAGTCCAGGGGTCTACAGCCTTGAAGCCACATATGGTCCTCTGGGTCCTCAAGTGTGGCACTTTGACTGAATCCAAACTTCACAGAATAAACCTTTTTTTGTTGTTTTTGCTTTTTGGAGGGGGGAGGGCAGGGCAGTTGGGGTTAAGTGACTTGCCCAGGGTCCCACAGCTAGTAAGTGTTAAGTGTCTGAGGACAGATTTGAACTCAGGTCCTCCTGTCTCCAGGGCTGGTACTCTACTCACTGCGCCACCTAGCCACCCCAATAAATCTCTTTAATAAAAGGATTTGTTCTGTAAAACTTGGACTCGGTCAAAAGGCTACACTTGAGGACCTAGAAGGTCACATGTGGTCTTGAGACCACAGGTTCCACTCCCCTGTGCCTAGTCCTATTGTTGCTCATGGCTTACCATATACAAAACCTGTATTAGTCCCCATATTTCTCCTCCACTGCTACTGACCTACTGCTTAATGAGGCCAGAGGAAGTAATGCAACTATGCTGAGTGGGCCCACTACAAATTTATGTTTTCTCATCTCAAGTGGGCTCTCGCAACAGCAAGGCAATCTTTTTACTCCTCACTAATCAATTTTCTATCTGTCTTATCATAATTCTATATTTTCTGTTCTCTCATCAGGTCTCTCACAACAGCTCTCCTCCATTACCTTCTTAGTTAAAGACTTTGAAGGTCTTGATATTTTATCAAGAAAATGGATGCTAGTCACCAGAATCACCCTCAGTTCTCTTTCTCCTTATGTCACAATAACAGCTAGCATTCATATATTCCTTTAAGATTTGCAAAACACTTTTCATATATTGCCTCATTTGACTCTCACAACAACCCCATGCAATAAATGTTATTAATATCCCCATTAATATTTACAACATGAATACAAGAAAGTTTGGGAAGGAAGGTTTCTAGCAGTTGGGGTGATCAAGAAAAACTTCATGTAGAAAGTGGAACTTGAGATGGGCCTTGAAAGAATCCAGAAATTCTAGGCATTGAGGACAGCCAATATAGAGGCAGAGAGATGGGATATGAAGAAATTGAGTTTAAGAAAGGTTAAATGACTTCCCAAGGGTCACACAGTTAATAGGAGATTTGAAATAAAATCTTCCTAATTCCAACTCCAAAACCAACTCTGATACTCTATTTTAGGTCACTAACATGACCTCTCAAACCCTTGATATCATCCCCCCACTATTTCATCCTTAATCTCTGATGAAGACATAATCCTTCTCCTTGACAAGACCAACCTCTGTTGATGTAGCCTTGATCCATCCCATCCTTTCTTTTCTAGTAGATTGACCCCAACTACGATACCTTCTTTTTTCTAATCTTCAATTTCTCTCTACCTACTATTTTTTTATGTGATGCCTAGAAAAATACCAGAATCTCTTCCAATCATTTAAAATCCCTACTAGATGTTTCCATCATGCTGCCTATCATCTATATCTCTCCTTCCTTTATGGGTCAAGTTCCTTTAAAAAGCTGCCTGTACTCAGTAACTCCATTTCTTCCCTTCTCACACTCTTTTAAGCCATCTGCAATTTGTCTAACTCATCACTCAATTGAAACTGCTCTCCTAAACGCTACCAATGATTTCATAATTGTGAGATATGATGGCCTCTTAGTCCTCATCCTTCTTGTTTTTCTTGCGTCATTTGAAAATATTTACCAAGCTTGCCTCCTGGATATTCTTTATTTTCTTGGTTTTTGTGGAGAGGATTCTCCTCTTACCTATCTTATAACTGCCTTTCAGTCTCCTTGGTTAAGTTACCATCCATGTCATAACCACTAACTTTGGCTGCATCCCAAACCTCTATCATGGATCTTCTCTTTCCTCTCTATACTTCCTCCCTTGGTGGTTTCATCAGTTCCCATGGGTTTAATTATACTTTCCATTAAGATGACTCCCAAATCTATATATCCAGCTACACTCTCAGTAATGAGCTCTGATAACACATCACAAACTTCCTATGGACATTTCCTGAATGTCCCAACATTCATCCCTTAAGATTAAATATGTCCAAAAGAGATTCCATTATCTTAGCTCCCAAAACCTCCCCTTTTCTAAACTTTTCTATCTCTGCTGAGGTTATCACTGTCTTCCCATTCACCTAGGTTTATAATTTTGACGCCATCCTCAATTCTTCACTCTTATCCCATATAAGCAATTGACATATTTTACCTTTTTATTTCCATAATATCTCTACCATGATATCTTTTATCCACTGACACAGATACTAACCTTTTGGGGGGCTTTGTTGTCTGGACTACTAGAATAGTTTCCAATTTGGGTCTTTCTGACTCAAGTCTCCACATTCCAATCTATTCACACAATTGCCAAAGTGATTTTCCTATAGCATATATATGATCATGTTATCTCCCTATGTAATAAAACCAGGGCCCCCTATTACCTCCAGGATCAAATATAAATTTCCATCTGGTTTTAAAGCTCTTCACAACTTGACCCCCTTCTTACCTTTCCAGTATTCTTACATGTTACTTCATTCTGTGAAATCTAGTCCAACCACCATTAGCCTATGTGTAATTTCTCAAACATCACACACCATCTCTTGTCTCTGTACCTTTGCATGGGCGATCCTCAGCGCCTGGAATTTTCTCTCCTTGCTTCTATATCTTGGAATTTCTGGATATTTTCAAGGTTCATCTCAAGTACCACTTTCTATATGAAGTTTTTCTTGGTCATCCCAACTGCTAGAAACCTTCCTCACCAAACTTTCTTGTATTGATGTTGTAAATATTTTGTTTATATTTATATGTTGTCTCAATTAGCATGTAAGCTTCTTGAGGGCAGAGACTGTTTCTTTCTTTTCTTTGTCTCTATACTGCTTGACATGCAGTAAGCACTTAATAAATGCTTATTGATGGATTGATATATTGATATGTTGCTTGATATATTTTATCAACATATCAACTGACTCCTAAAATTCCTTTTCCACCTCTGACATCTCCTAAATGCCAGACACTTATTTCCTCTTAATTTGTAGACATTTCCACCTGGATTTTTTCCCAGCATCTGAAAATCAACAACTATAAAATCTGCTTCTTCGCTTATTTTTTTTTTAATTTTTATTAATGACACCACCATTCTCTTAGTCACATAGGTTCAAAATCTTGGAATCCATCCTCACCTTCAAACATATATTCAGTTGCCCAAAGCCTTAATTCCTCTTGGATCCACCCCCTTTTCTCTAGTTCTACTGTTACCAGTATCAACCCTCACTGATTCTTGCTTATACAATGCTACCAGGTTCTTTGATCTGCTTTTCTAAAGGAAAATATTATATATATAATAAAGTTCAGGGGAAAAAGTCAGCACCTTAAACTTCAGAAACTACAAACAAGTAGACCAAAAATAGAGATAGAGAAAATAAGAGAATTAACAAACCAACAGACAGGGCTTCTAGCTGTCTGACCATCACATACATATGTAGTCACCAGAGAGAGAACCACCATCATCTGGGTTTTAAAGCCAGGGGTCTCAACAGCTACCCAGTATCACACAATTCTTCCTATAAGTGAGCCCCAAACTAAAATCTCACCTCAAGAATATAAATATGTAGCCTTCTCCAGGGTCAGAGAACATCATAACCTTCCATGACCCACTGCCTAATTACAAAGTAACAAAAGGTGTGGGCCCTCCTTGAAAAACAAGCCTCCCCTAAGCAAGCTTCTCCTGTTGGGCTCCAAGTGTGGCCAATTAAGGGGCAGGGAAGATCTTCAAATTCCGTTACCATTACACCTAGCCTCCCTACTGGTCTCCATTCACCTCTATTTTATAAAATTATTTTTACTTTATTAAATATTCTCCAAATACACATTTGACAATCATTTTTCTAAATTTTGAGTACCAAATTCCCTTCCTCCCTCCAATCCTTCCTCTGTCCTTGAGAAGGCAAGCAATTTTATTTCAATTATACATATGAGGTCATGAAAATCATATTTCCTTATTAGTTGTGTTGCAAAAGAAAATACAAACAAAATAAAATAGCATAAATATTTTTTTTTAAAGTTTGCTTCACTTCAGAGTTTATCAGTTCTCTCTATGGAGGTAATTAGCATTTTTCATCATGGGTCCTTCGGAATTGTTTTGCATCATTATCTCGATTAAAGTAGCTGAGTCTTTCATAGTTGATCATCCTTACAATGTTTCTGTTACTGTGTACAGTGTTCTCCTGGTTCTGCTCACTTCACTTTGCATCAATTCATGTAAGTCTTCACAGGACTTTCCTGAAACCATCCTGCTTATCATTTCTTATAGCACAACAGTATTCCATCATAATCACATACTGTAACTTGTTCAGTCATCCTCCAGTGGATGAGTATCCCCTCAACTTTCAGTTCTTTGCCACCACAAAAAGATCTGCTATAAATATTTTTGTACAAAAAGGTCCCTTTTCCCTTTTCTATGTTTTGGGGGGGATACAGACCTAGTATCAAAAGGTTTTTTTTGTTTGTTTTATTTTATTTTATATTTAAACAAATGCTTTATTAACTTCTGTTTTACATCATTCATTTCCGCCAGATTTTGAGTTACAATCATTTTCCCCCCTTGTTTTTCCCCTACCCACCCTCCCAGAATAGCAGTCCCACAAGATATCGCTTCCTCCAATCTGCTCTCTCCCATACCTTCTCCCATAACCCCTTCGACTTTTCCATTAGAGGAAGGTGAATCTTTGTGCCCCGATGCCTGTACATCTTATCTCCCAATTACAAGCAAAAGAGTATTAATAATAGTATTTATATATATTTGAAACATTTAATATTAAGACCTTGAATTTCAGATCCATTCCCTTCCTCCCTTGTCACCCATTCCCTCTGGGAAGATAAGTAATTCAGTATGTGTTGTACATGTATAGCTATGCACAACATTATCATAGTAGATATATTGTACAAGGCTGCTTATAGTTCCCTCCCACTCATCCCACCTCGACCTGGTCCATTCCCTACATGATCCTGTCCCTCTTCTATAGTGGGTACTTCCAACCTCCCCTCCCCCCAAGGATGCCCTCCCATCCATCATCCCTCCTCTCATCCCCATTCCCCCTATTCTGCTGTAGGTTGAGATACCCCATTTAGTATGTATGTCATTCTCTCCCTTCAATGAGAATGTGGTTTTGCCTTTTTGCCTTCCTATTCTCCCCCTCCTTGCAACCACTTCCCCTTGCTTCTTCTACATGAGATAGTTTACCCTACCCTGTCTCTCCCCATCTCCTCTTGCCAGTTTCCTCTCTCACCTCATAATTTCACCCCTTGAGTATGCTCCCTTCCCAACAAATTCAATCTATGCCCTCTATCCATATATAACTGTAACCATATACACACACATTCACATATGTATTCATATAACCATACACCCTTCTTCCATTATTTTCATAGTGAGAAAGATTTCATCAGTCACAGTTATTGTTTTTCCATATAGGAATGTAAATAGGTTAACTTTGATAAGTTCCTTTTGATTTCTTTTCCATGATTACCTTCTCAGGCATCTCTTGCTTCTTGTGTCTGGATGGCAAATTTTCTATTCAATTCTGGTTTTTTCCTCAAGAATGCTTGAAAGTCCTCTATTCCACTGAATGACCATATTTTCCCCTGAAACAAAATACTCAGTTTTGCTGGGTAGGTGACCCTTGGGTTCATTCCCAGTTCTTTTGCCCTCTGGAATATCATATTCCATGCCCTTCGATCCCTCAGTGTAGAAGCTGCCAGGTCCTGGGCTATTCTGATTGTGTTTCCACAATATTGAAATTGTTTCTTCCTGGCTGCTTGTAGTATTTTCTCCTTGATCTGGGGATTCTGGAACCTGGCTATAATATTCCTGGGAGTTTTCTTTTTGGGATCTTTTTCAGGAGGTGATCTGTGGATTCTTTCAACCTCTATTTTGCCCTCTGTATCTAAAACATCAGGGCAGTTTTCCTCGAGAATTTCTTGAAGGGTGATTTCTAGGTTCTTTCTTTGATCATGGCTTTCAGGTAGTCCAATAATTTTTAAATTGTCTCTCCTGGATCTATTTTCCAGGTCAGTGGTTTTTTCCATGAGATATTTCACATTGCCTTCTAATCTTTCGTTTGTTTGGATCTGCTTAACAGCATCTTGATTTCTCATAAAGTCATTAGCTTCCATTTGCTCCAGTCTAACTCTGAAGGAATGAATCTCCTCAGTGAACTTTTGAGATTCTTTTTCCATCTGGCAAATTCGACTTTTTAAGGCATTCTTCTCCTCATTGCCCTTTTGGGCCTCCTTTGCCATTTGAGTTAGTCTATTTTTTAAGGTGTTGTTTTCCTCAGTCAGGCTGTTGACCCTCATTTCATACTTTTCCTGCATCCTTCTCATTTCTCTTTCCAATTTTTCCTCCACTTCTCTTATTTGATTTTAAAGTCCTTCTTAAGGTCCTCTATGGCCTGCAACCCGCTCATGTTTTCCCCTGGGGCTTTTGGAGCAGGACTTCTGACCTCACAGTCCTTTTCCTGCTCTATGCTCCCAAAATAGGAGTCTAGGGTTGCATTTTTCTGTTTCCTTTGCCTTGGCATGTTGCCACTTAATTACTTGACTTTGGGGCTTGTTGCCACACTATGGCTCTGCTGCCAAATGGGAATTTTCGTCCTGAATGTGTGGAGGACAACTTCCGTTTCTGGAAGCTGGAAGCCCACCCACGACCTCCACCCCAGATCACAATCCAGATTCAGGGAGGTTAAAGCAAGAGCGATTGCCCCCCCAAGACTGATTGCTCTATCTCCCTACAGTTCACAGGCCAGGAGCTGGAGCTGCCTCTGAAAACTACAAAACGGTGTGTGTCCTCAGCAGCTTCTAGCCCCCAGGGGAGGAAGCCAACGCATTCCCCAAGTACTGGTCCCAAAGTCCATAGGGCACTAACCTCTCACTTTGTCCTGGGCATGTCTATGTTGATAATTCTGGAATCACCACAGCTGCTGGCGTTCTGGGGTCTCTCCAGCTGGCTGCTGGCCCTGCCGCCCTGGGGCTAAAACCTCAGCTCACACGGACCTGGGCTTGGCTTGGCTCGGCTCCCCACACTCTGCGCACTGCTCGCTGCCGGCTCCCAGACCGTTGCTCTGGTCCTTCCTGCAGGGCTGCTGAGCTGTCCTCAGAGGGAGGTTAGCTTCTCTGTGTCGTTCTGTGGGTGCTGGTGCCCCAGAAGTTGTTCAGAGTCCCCTTTTACATAGTTTGGAGGAAATCTGGGGGCAGAATGGCTTGGATGAGCTGTTTCTACTCCGCCATCTTGGCTCCGCCCCCTAGTATCAAAAGTTTTATAGACCTTTGGATATAATTCCAAATTGTTCTCCCAAATGGTTGGACTAGTTCACAGCTCCACCAATGGTGCATTAGTATCCCAATTTTTCCACATCCCCTCTAACATTTCACATTTTCCTTTTCTATCATGTTAGTCAACCTGATAAGTATTAGGTAGTACCTCAGAGTTATTTTAATTTACATTTTTCTAATCAGTAGCTATTTAGAGCATTTTTCATGTGACTATTGATAGCTTTGATTTCTTTTTCTGAAAATTACCTGTTCATATCCCTTTGATATCAACTAGCAAATGGCTTTTCTAAAAAATAAATTTGGTTCAGTTCCCCATATATTTGAGAAATGAAGTCTTTATCAGAGAAACTTGCCGCAAAAATGCTTTCCCAGTTTCCTGTTTTCTTTTGAATTTTGGCTACATTAGTTTTGTTTGTGCAAAGCCTTTTTAAAAGCATGTAATCAGAATTATCTGGTTTTTTCCCATATTCCCCTATATCTTTTGTTTAGTTATAAACTCTTTCCTTATCCATAGATCTGACAGATACATCCTTCTATATTCCCTTAATTTACTTATAATATCTCCTTTATGTCTAAATCATTTCTCTCTTGTGAACTTATCTTGGTAAATGATGCAAGATGTCATTCTATACCTAGTTTCTGTCAAACTGTGGTCCAGTTTTCCCAGCAATTTTTGTCAAATGTTAAGCTCTTTCTCCAGAAGCTTGGGTCTTTGCTACAGTTTACTATGGTGATTTACCATTATTTATTGTGTACCTAATCTATTCCACTGCTTTACCATTCTATTCCTTAGCCAGTTCCAGATTGTTTTGATGACTACCATTTTGTAATATAATTTGAAATCTGGAACTGCTAGTCTTACTTCCTTAACATTTCCACATTAATTATCTTGATACTTTTGACCTGTTGCTCTTCTAAATGAATTTTGTTATTATTTTCTAGCTCTATAAAATAAAATTTTTGGTAATTTGGTATGATATTGGGTAAGTGCATTAACTTAGGTAGAATTGTCATTTTTATTGTATTAACTCAGCCTACGCATGAGCAATTAATATTTCTCTAACTGTTTAAATCTATTTGTGTGAAAAGTGTTTTGTAATTATGTTCATACAATCCCTCAGCTTGTCTTGGCTCCCAAGTATTTTATATTTTATATTGTCTGCAGTTATTTAAAATAGATTTTTTTTCATCTCTCCCTGATGGGTTTTGTTGGTAAATTATAGAAATGCTGATGATTTGTGTGATATCCTGCAATTTTGCTAAAGGTGTTACTTGTTTCAACTAGTTTTTTAGTTCATTCTCTAGGTTCTCTAGGTATACCATCATATCATCTTCGAAGAGTGATAGTTTTGTTTCCTTGATGCTTATTTTTATTCTTTCTATTTCTTTTTCTTATCTTATTGCTATAGCTAGCATTCAAGTACAATGTCCTTGCTTCACTCCTGATTCTATTGATAGATTTCACGTTCATCCCCATTATAGATAATGCTTCCTCTTGGTTTTAGATAGATACTCTTATTATTTTAAGAAAGACTGCATTGATTCTTATTCTTGCCAGTGTTTTTAATAGGAACAGGTGTTGTATTTTGTCAAAGCCTTTTTCTCCATCTCTTCATAAAGTCATATGATTTTGTTGCTAATGTTACTGATATGGTCAATTATACTGATAGTATTCCTAGTATTGAACTAGCCCTGCACCCCTGGTATAAATCCCACCTGGTCAGAGTGTATAATCTTTGTGATATATTGCTGCAAATCTCCTTGCTAGTATTTTATTTAAAAGGTTTGCAATGATATTCATTAAGGAAATTAGTCTATAAATTTCTTTCTGTTTTTGCTTTCCCTAGTGTAATGAAATGAATTTGATATGGCTCCTTCTTTACTTATTTTATTAAATTGTTTATAGAGCATCAAAATTAATTGTTCCTTAAATGTTTGGTAGAATTCACTTGTGAATCCATCAGATCCTAGGGATTTTTCTTAGGGAGTTCATTGATGGTTAGTTCTTTTTCTGAGAATTTTCTGAAAATTTCTTTTTCTGAGATAGGGTTATTTAGGTATTCTATTTTCTCTTCTGTTCTTCTAGGCAGTTTATATTTTTGTAAATATTAATTCTTTTCTCTTAGGTTGTGAGTTTTACTGGCATATAATTGGGCAAAATAGCTACTAATAATTATTTTAATTTGATTTTCACTGGTGGTGCATTCACCCTTTGCATTTTTGATACTACTAATTTGGTTTTCTTCTTTTTTTTTAAATCAAATTAACCAATGAGTTATATATTTTTTCCATGAAATCAGATACTATCTTTTTGTTAGTACAATTTTTTCTTTTAGTTTTATTAATCTCTTTTAATTTTCATTATTTCCATTTTGGTGTTTAATTGAGGATTTCTAATTTGCTCTTTTGTTAGTTTTTATTTTTAGTTGCATGCCCAATTCATTGATCTGTTTTTTCTCTCTTTTATTGATATACACATTTAGAAAATAAAATTTCCCCTAAGTACTGCTTTGGCTGTATCCTACAAATTTTGGAGTATTGTCTCATTTTTGTCATTCTCTTTAGTGAAATTATTGATTGTTCTCTGATCCACTTATTCCTTAGGTTTAAATAAAGTAGTTTTAATCTATGTTTCCAGGGTCTTTTATTAAATGTATATTTATTGCATTATGTTCTAGAAATTGTTACATTTATTATTTCTATTTTTTTGCATTTGGTTGTGAGGCTTTATGACCTCCAACATGATCAATTTTTGTGAAGGTTCCATATATAGCTGAGAAAAAGTATACTTCTTTATATTTCCATTCATTTTTCCCCAGAGGTTTATCATATCTAACTTTTCTAAGATTCCATCCATCTTCTTGACTTCTTTCTTATTTATTTTATGGTTAGATTTATCTAGCTCTGAAAGGAGAAAGTTAAGGTCCCCTGCTTGTGTAGTTTTGTTGTCTACTTCCTCCTGTAATTTATTTAACATTTCATGGAAGAATTTAGATGCCAAGTCATTTGGTGCATAGTATTGATATTACTTAATTATCTGTGGTTCCGTTTAGAAAGATGTAGTTTCCCACTTATATCTTTTAATTGGGTCTATTTTTGTTTTTATTTTGTCTGAAATCACAATTGCATGGCTCAGTGCATAGAGAGTGCTGGGCTTGGAGGTAGGGAAACATCTTTCTGAGCTCAAATCTAGCTTCATATACTTACTGTGTGACCCCAGGCAAGTCACTTAACACTGTTTACTTCAGTTTCCACATCTGTAAAATAAGCTGGATAAGGAAATGGCAAATTACTCAAGTATCTCTGCCAAGAAAAACCCACAATGAGTCAAAAAGAGTCAGACATGACTGAACAACAATACTGTTCTGCATGACCCCAGAGGGTAATACTAAGATGAAAGGATGGAGCTCAGGAGGCATACTTTAGAGATGTTTGCTTTTTTTTTTTTTCAGGAGGCAGTGAGACATAGAAGAAACAGTAAGGAAAGACTTGGGTTTAAATCCCACCTCTGACACTTAACAAGCTGGGTGACCCAGGGCAAAATGCTTAATATGCCTCAGCATCATAAAACACACACACACACACACACACACACACACACACACACACACACATACCACCACCACCACCACAACAACAACAACAACAAAAACCCCAGAAAACTATGTTTTATTACCTATCTCCATTAGATAATATATGTAAATCCCTTTGTGAATCTTAATGCCCTCTGTAAATGTTGGCTATATTAGCTATTATTTTTAGTGAATACCATGTCACTGGAGGTCATCAAAGGAAAACTGGATACCTGTTAGGGAGATGCCTGGTAGAAGGAATGCCTGCTCAGTGGAATATTAAACCAAAGAACTTGGTGTCCCTTCTAATCCTAGAATTCTAAAATTTTATGAACTACTCACTATTTCTACCTCTTCCCCCAAAGTACTTCCCCCTTTCCTGCTTCTTCATCTTTGTTTCATTCTCCTGGTATGCATTCTTTCACCCTTCTTTCTTTCTGCCCCTCCTCTATTCTCTGACTATTGAAATCCTTCCTTTCCCTCAGGTGACATCACCTCCATGAAGCCTAGGTTTACCTCACCCCATTGCATTTCTCATCTCTGGGATATCTTGCAATATTCATGTAGTTTTGTTTAAGTAGTTCTAAGATATATTAATGTCAGATTGAAGGAAGCCTTGAATGCCAGAATAAGGACTTTGGACTCAATTCAGTAGGCAGTAAGTGGTCAGTGAAAATTTTGTGTAGGGGAATGTTATAAGCAGAACTATACACTAGGGGTATTACTCTGAAAACAATGTGAAGGGAAGACGGCGGTGTAGAAACAGCACGTCCAAGGCTCTCTCCCCCCAGATTACCTCCAAACTATGTATAAAGGGACTCTGAACAACTTCTGGAGCCCCAGCACCCAAAGAACGACACAGAGAATCTAACCTCCCTTTAACCTCCCTGGATCTGTATTGTGGTCTGGGGGGGAGGTCGTGGGGGAGGTCGTGGGGCAGGTTTCCAGCTTGCCAGAAATGGAAGTTGTCCCCCCACACGTTCGGGACGAAGCCCCCCTGTCTGGTGGCAGAGTTCTACTGTGGCAACAAACCCAAAAGTCAAGTAATTAAGTGGCAACACGCCAAGACAAAGGAAACAAAATAAACAGAAAAATGAAACATTAGACTCCTATTTTGGGGGCAAAGAGGATCGAAGCATGGAACAGTCAGAGGACTGTGAGGTCAGAAATCCTGCTCCAAAAGCCCCAAAGGAAAATATGAGCGGGTTACAGGCCATAGAGGACCTTAAGAAGGACTTTAAAAATCAAATAAGAGAAGTGGAGGAAAAATTGGGAAGAGAAATGAGAAGGATGCAGGAAAAGTATGACATGAGGGTGAACAGACTGACTGAGGAAAACAACACCTTAAAAAATAGACTAACTCAAATGGAAAAGGAGGCCCAAAAGGGCAATGAGGAGAAGAATGCCTTTAAAAGCCGAATTTGCCACATGGAAAAATAATCTCAAAAGCTCACTGAGGAGATTCATTCCTTCAGAGTTAGACTGGAGCAAATGGAAGCTAGTGACGTTATGAGAAATCAAGATGCTGTTCCAAATGAAAGATTAGAAGGCAATGTGAAATAGCTCATGGAAAAAAACCACTGACCTGGAAAATAGATCCAGGAGAGACAACTTAAAAATTATTGGACTACCTGAAAGCCATGATCAAAGAAAGAACCTAGAAATCACCCTTCAAGAAATTTTCAAGGAAAATTGCCCTGATGTTTTAGATACAGAGGGCAAAATAGAGGTTGAAAGAATCCACAGAACACCTCCTGAAAAAGATCCCAAAAAGAAAACTCCCAGGAAGATTATAGCCAGGTTCCAGAATCCCCAGATCAAGGAGAAAATACTACAGGCAGCCAGGAAGAAACAATTTCAATATTGTGGAAACACAATCAGAATAGCCCAGGACCTGGCAGCTTCTACACTGAGGGATCGAAGGGCATGGAATATGATATTCCAGAGGGCAAAAGAACTGGGAATGAACCCAAGGGTCACCTACCCAGCAAAACTGAGTATTTTGTTTCAGGGGAAAATATGGTCATTCAGTGGAATAGAGGACTTTCAAGCATTCTTGAGGAAAAAACCAGAGTTGAATAGAAAATTTGCCATCCAGACACAAGAAGCAAGAGATACCTGAGAATGTAATCAGGGAAAAGAAATCAAAAGGAACTTATCAAAGTTAACCTATTTACATTCCTATATGGAAAAACAATAACTGTGACTGATGAAACTTTTCTCAGTATGAAAATAATGGAAAAAGAGTATATGGGCATATGAATACATATGTGAATGTGTGTATATATGTTTACAGTTATACATGGATAGAGGGCATAGGTTGAATTTGTTGGGACGGGGTGATACCTAAGGGGTGAAATTATGAGGTGAGAGAAGAAAGTGGCAAGAGGAAACAGGGAGAGACAGGGTAGGGTAAACTATCTCATGTAGAAGAAGCAAGGGGAAGTGGCTGCAGAGGAGGGAAAGAATAGGAAGGCAAAAAGGCAAAACAACATTCTCATTGAATTTGGTTCAGGGAGAGAATGATATACATACTAAACGGGATATCTCAACCTGCAGCAGAATAGTGGGAAGGGGGATGAGAGGAGGGATGATGGATGGGAGGGCATTCTTGGGGAGAGGGGAGGTTGGAAGTACCCACTATAGAAGAGGGACAGGATCAAGTAGGGAATGGACCAGGTGGGGGGTGGGATGGGTGGGAGGGAATTATAAGCAGCCTTGTACAATATATCTACTATGGTAATATTTTGCATAGCTATACATGTACAACACATACTGAATTATTTATCTTCCCAGAGGGAATGGGTGACAAGGGAGGAAGGGAATGGATCTGAAATTCGAGGTCTTAAAATTAAATGTTTCAAATATATATAAATACTATTATTAATACTCTTTCACATGTAATTGGGAGATAAGATGTACAGGCATCGGGGCACAGAGATTCACCTTGCTCTAATGGAAAAGTCGAAGGGGGTATGGGAGAAGATATGGGAGAGAGCAGGATGGAGGAAGTAATATCTTGTGGGACTGCTATTCTGGGAGGGTGGGTAGGGGAAAAACGGGGAAAAAATTGTAACTCAAAATCTGGTGGAAATGAATGATGTAAAACAGGAGTTAATAAAGCATTTGTTTAAATAAAAAAATTAAAAAAAAAAACAATGTGAAGGGTTGATGGGAGAAGAGAGAGATTAGATAGAGAGGTAAAGGGAGGCATTGAAATCATAAGGGACTCAGTAAGGCTAAACTGTTTCCTTTCTGTATAGGAAGATGATACATGTATCTTCAAGAATTTTATCATTATTAAGGCAGTTAGAAGGATTCTAAATATAAAGAGGGTGTAGGAGTTAGTAGCTTATGTTGGGTCAGTATTAAAAACCGTATAGATGAGAAAGAAGGATGTCCTGAGAGAAGGGAAGAGAAAGGGAAAGAGTAGGGAAAAATGTCTCCCATAAAAGGGCACACAAGTGGAGGGAGGAGTGGTGGGGATGAGTCAATTAATAAATGTTGAACCTCACTCACATCTAAATTGTTTCAAAAAGGAAAAATATATTTATACACTCAGTTGGTAATCAAAATTTTATCTTACCCAACAGGGAAGTAAGAGGGAAATGGTGTAAGAAAGGGGAGCGAGTGATAAAAAGGCAGGTAGATAAAAGAAGGCAGTAGTAAAAAGTAAAACAGACTTTAGAAGAGGGACCGGAAAAAAAAGAGAGAAGGCTCAACTGGAGAAAATAGGCTAAAGGGAAATGTACAGTTAATAATAATAACTGTGAATGTGAATGGTATGAACTCACCCATAAGATGGAAGTAGATAACAGAAAAGATTAGAAACCAGAATCCAAAAAAGACTCTTGAAACAGAGAAATACACAAAGAGTTAAAATAAGGGGCTAGAGCAGGATCTATTGTCTTTGTTGGTTTATTTTCACTTTTCTACTGTATCTGATCTTGGTGACCTGTTGTGGGGTTTTCTTGGGAGAGATACTAGAGTAAGTTTGCCATTTCCTCCTCCAAGTCATTTTATAGATGAGGAAATGGAGATAAACAGGTTAAGTGACCTGCCCAGAGTCACACAGCTAGGAAATGTCTGATGTCAGATTTGACCTCAGGAAGATGAGTCTTCCTGACTCCAGGCCCTGCACTCTATCCACTGTGCCATGTAGCTATTCATGCAGAACAGTCCTAATCCCAATTTCACATGCCAATGGGATTTTATATTCAATCTTTTTTTCAGATTAAATATTCCTAATTCCCCTACTACCAAAATCCAGTCTCACTCCTTTCCTTGCTTATTCCCTAATTTCTGCTCCTTCCCTAGGATGTAAAGGATATTAGAAACTCTTTAATATCAGGACAAATTAAAAGAGGGATTAGATTCAGGGCTTGAGGCTCAGCTTTGGCAAAATTCAGGATTGTGAGGAGAATAAGGGAAATTTGGGCCTCATTCTATTTTTGTCACAAAATCTCAGTGTTGAAAGGTACTTCAAAGGACACCCAGGCCAACCCGTAGCCAAAGTGAAATCCACTCTAAAGCCGTCCAAGGGTCCATCCAGTCTTCACTTACAACCTCCAGTGTTGGCAAAATCACTGCTACTGAAGCAACCCATTACCCCTTTGGGCAGCCTAATAATGTTAGGAGGCTTTGTTTTGTTTTGTTTTGTTTTTCTATTTATATATTACTAATTGCTATTTCAACTACATCATTGGGTTAAAATATCTTGCTCTGTTCAGATCTAGAAATCTAATTCCTTTAAAACATGGTTTCTATAAAAAATGTATTCCAACTTCTAAACAACTGAATTCCAATTCTACTAAAACAGGACTTGAGATGGAGGAAATAAAAGGATTGAAAGGATTTCTTTCCCCCAAACCTCACCACGTGGCCTAGTCTAACTCCACCCTCCAGTCCTACCTCTACTCCTACACGGGCTGGAAGGAAAAAGAGAAGAAGAACAAAAGAAGGTACAGAAAAGAGAAAGGACAATAGGAAAGTCAAGGTAAAGGATAAAAAATTAGGAAGAGAGAAGGTATATAAATGTGAGGAAAGGTGATTGAAGAGAATGATTCTGGATCTGTTCAGAACAGAGGCATCAAAATTCAATCCACCCCAGGGATAACCAGAATCCTGCTCCCCTTCGGGTCTCAAGCACTTCTCTAAACCACATCTGTCAGGACCCCAGAATATTATCCTAGGCAGAGACTGAGGTATAGATTGAATGATCTCCATCAAGGGCCTCACTGTCCCTAGAACTCCATGAAGTAAACAGAGGGGTCTGAGAGAGGAGGGATATTCCAACCTCCATCTCAGGAAGTAGAGAAGGAAAAATAAACTGAGGGAAATTGCAGGCTCCTAGGGGAAAGAAACTGGCGGGGGTGGGGGGGTAAAGAATATGGCAGTCTTATAATCTTCTTTAGAAATGACAGAATCTGAATTCTCCATCCAACTAGAAGATTTTGCTCTGCAGCAGCAGGAGAAGAGGTGGGAGGAACAAACCAGCTTTCTCCCTGCTCCCCCCTCTACCCCGCCTGCATCCCCAAACCACCAACATACAGACAAAGTCTAATTAAATGTCTGTGGAGCTACATTGAACTGCTCGTGCTCAGAACCAGTGGCAGAGGGCAAGAGGCCCCATTGGGTGGAGGAGGGAGAAATCAAAGGATTTTTTTCCATGCGACCAACAAAACAGAAGGCACTGCTTGTGTTGCCTTTGATTTGGTGTTTGGAAAAACAATTTTTTTATTTTTATTTTTTAAAGAAACTGGGTAAGGGAAGAGGAAGGAGGCAGCCTGCAGGCAGAAGACAAGGTCACAGGAGAAAGGAAAAGCTGTAAATAAAGGAGACAAAAGCAGCAGGGAGCAGAAGGGGAGGGAGATAGGGATGGGTGATTTTATCCCCATTTTATTTCTAAAGCTTGTTAAAAGTCTCACACCTGAGACCAGAGTCAGATGATTCAACGGCAGTGGACTTTAAGAAGAAATATGGATCCCTCCCTTTTTCAACAGGAAGATTTCACAAGACACACTGTTACTATGTTATATGAAGAAGCACCTGGTTTATAAGGATGCAAAAGGAAAGTGGTGATCACTAGAAGACAGTGTGGGTTCACTAAGACAAAGCCATGTCAGAAAAATACTATGACCTTCTTTGGCAGTGTCACTGGGCTAGCAGACAGGAATTCTATAGACACAGTGCCTCTGGATTTTGACAAACCATTTTAGAAAGTATCTCATGATATACAAGCAGATAAGAGAGGGAGAGAGAAGGGGAGAGGGAGGAGGGCAATGATATGGGCTTCCTGACAGGACAGTAAGGTAGATTCAGAACTGAATGAATTATCAGATTCTATTCAATCCAAACCCTCCCCTTCCAAATTTACTCAGCACCTACTGTATGAAAGACATGGTTCTATGTTCTAGAGATCTAATGGAGTTACCCAGCCATTTTAACCAATTGTTTGGATGAAGGTGTTGAAACCATGCCCATCAAATTTGTAAACTGCAGGAGCTAATCCATTGAATGATGATAGAATCACAACCTTCCCAAAAGACCTTGACATATGGTAATGATTGACCAGCTCAAACAAGAAGATACTTAATAAAGACAAATGCAAAGTCCTGCACTCAGGTTATGTAATAAACTGCACAAGCTCAGCATCAGGAGATGAGACTTGACTGCAGCTCATAAAAAAGACCTAGAGACTTAGTGCTTGTCAAGCTTAATATGAATCAAGAATGAATCAAGAAATGGCAGCCAAAAAAGCTAATGTCATCTTGGGCTGAAGCACAAAAAGCAACACATCCTGAAAGAGAGAAGTGCTCAAACAGCATCATCCTGGGTCCTGGTCAGGGCACAGCTAGGGAATTTTGGTCAAATCTGGGCATTATGTTTTTGGGGAAGTGTCACCATTTTTAGGGTGAATTTGGACAAATTGTGGCCTGTTATTCAGTGAATTAATAAATATATATTAAGCACGTACAATGTACCAAGCATTGTGCTAAGCACTGGGGATACAAAAAGAGACAAAAGACACCCCCTGCCATTGGGATGACTCTGGAATGATAATATAAGCTTTGGGCTGTATGTAAAAGATTAGGAAAAGGGAGATTGTGTGGGAGATGGGGAAATGATCAAAATAGGGGCTTACCAAATAACTTGGACTTGTCACACTTTGAGAAAGTTGAGGAGGCATCACAAATGAACTGAGATCCTGCCCCCTGTGTGTCTGTATACTAATTATCTCTCTTCCTGGGAGATAATTTACATGACCTATCTAGAAGTCACCTGATTTGAAGTCACATTCATTTGAAAAGGCCCTGATCCATGGAGGAGGTGACAAGTGACTTTGGAGCCTGAAGGTCTAGGCTGATACAATGAGGGGACTTTGCAGACCCCTCTTCAGCTAAACCCTAGAATGTCCCCTAACTATGTAAAGTATTTTGCAAGCCTTAAAGTGATTATGTAAAAAATATTATTTTTTTGTGTAAAAAAAATAACTAGGAACTACCAGAAAACACACCCTCATAGGTATATCTGGTCTCACTGAAACATTCAGATAAGACAGCTGACTGGAAGGACATTGGCAAGGTGAGATTAGTGGAGAAAGGAAGGTTGTACAGATAGGAGTGTAGTCCTAGAGTAAACAGTTAAGATTTGTCTGTGCAACATAGGACATTGCCTCCTCATCTGGATCTATAAATGTTAAGGAAACCCCAGGGAAATCTCCTGGTTTGACACTGACCACTCAGCTACTCTCATGGTGAATATCATACTGAACACCAAAGACCTTTTACTGACTCCAAGTCTTGATTAAAAAGAGAGACCACAAAGGTAAAGGATGAATCAGAAAGGAAATGGGGAGAGGTGGGGGGAGAAGGGAAAAGTGGATAGGACAAGGCAAATACCCTTTCAGCTGTATGTGACCACTGATTTTCAGAAAAATCTTCCAAAACACTAAGAATGCATAATCTCCCTCTAGAATTCATTCCCTTCTTCATTCTTTTTGACCAGCTGTCTTCTCTCTGGGCTCTGAATCCATCCCCCTACCCCACCCACCCCAAGAAGGGCTTGACTTTCCAAATCACTCACCACCCTGGATTTCTTTGTTTGAGGAAAAACAGTTATTTCCCATTTTAACAGGGGACGGAGGGAGGTGGGTTTGTAATAACGCCTCCAACACCCCCTTTAGCTCTCTGCAGTCTTAGACCCCTCTTCACAATGAATTCAAAGCCCCAGCTCTCTCTGTTCTTGCTGTAAAATGTTCTCTTCAATTATTTCCCCACTACCTGGTTCAGAACAGCAGAAACCAATAGCGCTGTGCTGTGTGTTATATACTGTATGTCACTGTACTATGAAATATTAAGCCTTCACAATAGGTCCGAAGTCACCAACTCATAATCCTTTAATGGTTTAGCTCATTCGGGCTGTTTGAAAGTGGCATAATATTGCTATTTTTAAATAAATGGGATCTGTATTAATGAGAGCCGACCTCTCTCTGCTGTGCGGCTTCTCATGCAGTGTGCCCTCATTGGGGATTCAGCATGAAAAGGGAGGAAAAAAAATCCTTCGTTAAATGGGAACCAAGCAGCACTTTAAATAATGTTCACGGATGCTAATCATCTTTTGGGGGGGATGATTAATTTGAGTGAATAATAGATTTCATTTCCAAAAAAGACATGGAGCCTTGATGCTTGGAGGGAGAAAAGGAGGGAGGGAAGAAGGAAACAGGCAAGTTAGGATGAAGCTGGCAGTGGGGGAGTGGTGTATTGAGTGGAGGGGGGGTTGCATTAGCATACATGTTGCCTGGGCTTTCAAGTGAGTCTTATAGGGAGGAGAAGGAGTGGAACAGCGTCATTCTGACCCTGCTTTAGGGACAGTGGTGGCAGTGAAAAGGCCATCACACATAGGGACAAAATGTGACAAAACAGGCTCTTGGACCTGGAGCAAATCAGGCCTGAATTTCTAGATCCCTATCCCCAGGTGATGAACAATAAAAGTGCTTTCCCCGGGCCCCTACCCTGCTCTGTAAACAGTCTGGCAGGCTCACACCTCATTGCCTGGCAACAGGTGCAAAGTAATAAATCAGGCTGAGAAAATGTCACTCAGTGGAGACTCTTCATCTCCTGAGACACAATATTTTTTCTCGATGCAGCATCAAGGATGTCACGGGAGCCGGGTGGCTCAGGCAGCAGCGTTGCTGATTGCTGGGGACCCCTGCCTCCTGGGGTGACCCTGGTGAAAACAGTCTGTTCCTAAGAATGGAGCATAAATGGAAGAGGAACCCTCTGGTGCCTGGGGTGGGGAGATTCCAATTTCCCTGACATGGGAAGGCAGGAGTTGAAGGAAGGGATAAAGAAATTGGGCAGCTCACCCAAGGAGCTGTGGCCAGGAGAGACTTTACAAATCACCAAGCTGTGGCTTCTATCTCTTGTCCCCTCAGACAATCCCCTTACAAAGATTACAGCTTTTAGATGGGGACAGCTCTAAGCAGGGACCTGTCTAGTAACAAAGACAGAGAGACAGACAGATAAGTAGATGGAGAGAAAGAGATGATAGACAGACAGACAGATATTAGAGAGATAATTAATCTATCTTTATGGACAAAATAGTCAACAAGAATTTATAAAGTACCTATTATGTACCAGATGACACTATATTAGGTATTGGGGACATAAAAACAAAAAAGACAGAGCCCTGGGATTCAAAGAACTTATTCTACTCAAAATAGATCTGTAGACCACAGCAATATAGATTTAGAGCTAGAAGGAACACCGTGGAACAGAAAGGAGAAATTATTTGCAGGGTGATAGTGCAAGACTCACTGAAGGCAGGATTTGGGCCCGGATCTTCCACACCCTAAGTCCAATGTGGTATCCATTATGCCTGCTTCCTCGTCATTTAAAGATGGAAATACATTTATAAGCATAGAGATTGGACCTATGATTTCATTGGTATAGGGAATTCCCCCATAAGGAAATTTCCCTTACCAGTGTCGACCATCACCTTCTCTGCAATTTCAGTCTTAGAGCACTAAGAGGTTGACTTACTCAACCAGTATATGTTAGGGGGACTTAGCCCAAATCTTCTTGACTTTAAGACCAGCTCTCTATTGCTGCTCCACAATCCCTCAAACATATTTATACATCTATAAATGCTTCTATGTACATTATATCTCATATTAGAACTGCTACCCCTTTCCCAATGCTTTTCCTCTCATCAGAGTGACTAGAAAGAGCCATCCCCCTCTCTCCTTTCCACCCTTTGCCAGATTCCTCCTGCCCAAGATCAGAAAAAATACTGAGTCAGTATGTCTGTGTCTTGCTTCTTCT
This sequence comes from Gymnobelideus leadbeateri, assembly GCA_011680675.1. NCBI lineage: Eukaryota > Metazoa > Chordata > Mammalia > Diprotodontia > Petauridae > Gymnobelideus > Gymnobelideus leadbeateri. The sequence continues at coordinate 42,621 of WOXC01009319.1, forward strand.
AATTTTGTCTCTTGGCCAAAACTGCCCATTGACTCTGTACTGGGAAATCAGTGACAGGGATAGGGACAAGAAGAGGAGAGAGGTTTCTACACCCCTACTGGTTTACGTTACTTTCTACCAAACTCTCACCCTCTGAAGGACACTGCTTGATAATACAAGCCCCAGCATCAAAGAACTTAGATGCATTCTAATAAGTTTTTCCCCTTCAGAGGGCTCTTTGGAAGGCTATACTGTTGTTCCAAGGGTACAGCCATTACTCAAGACATTTCAGAACTCCTTTGGGAATTGACAGTTATTAGCTATACAAGAGAAGCAATCTCACTACATTATAGGATCATAGATCATAGACAAGCTGGAAGTGACTTTAGAGATCATCTAGACTACTCCACATTTTACAGATGAGGAAACTGAGGCACAGAGAGATTAAGGGACCTGCTCAGACACATAGCTAGTTAAGTATCTGAGACCAGATTCAAAATAAGATCTTTCTAACTTCACATCCCACTTTTTATCTACTATACCATCTAGGAGCCCTCTCCAACTGAAACCCCTTTTTTGGACTTTATCTTCTTCAAAAACTCGTCATTCTGCAATATTCAAACAACTCAGGAATTCACACGTCCTCTGTCCCTGGGCCCCTTCCCTCTCTCCGACTGAAGAGGATGGATGATGGACATTGGAAAACTCCTCCCAGATCTTCCACTAGTTAAGGAGGGCACCGAGGAAATTGCCATCATTCCCCATTTAACTACTTTCCTGGACTTCATCATCTCCAGAAAGTCACCATTCTGCAAGATGAAATCAACTCTAAAACTGACATTTCCTCAGATCATTTCCCACCGTGGATGCATGACTTCATGCCCTACCATTCCTCCCCACTGCCAACATTTTCCCTACCTTACTTCCACTTGCTTTTCAACTTATTTGTATGTTTTGTGTCCCCTATTTGATTGTGAGCTCAATGAAGGCAGGGGCTATCTTATGCCTTTCTTTGTGTCCCTGGTGCTTAGCACAGTGCCTGGAGCCTAGTAGACACCTGAAAAATGCTTATCGATGATGGCTCTGACTCTTTATATCAAATATAAGAATGGTTGTCTATATTATATGTCAAACATAGTCCCAAATAACTTTAAACCATTTTCAAAAATTAAGTGCCCATTACTAAAGAATGAATATTCACCACCATTGAGGATCTTCAAAGGAATGAGCAGCTGAAGGATCCCTGGCCAGGGTCCTGACAGCAGACACAAATCCATAAGCAAAGACAGAAGGATTCCACACCATTCCTCAACCCCCATGCATTTAATAATCTCAACTACCTTTTTGCCCCAGAAATCTTTATATGATCCCTTTTGAAGTTCTTTCTACCTCCATTCTCCCTAAGATATTTCTGTGTTAGAGATCCCTATTTCTGAACAACCCTACAATAACAACTGGGTGGGGATATGCATGACCTTAGAATGTTCTCATCCTAGAGCTAAAAGAGACCTCTAGTGGTCATCATTTCATCCTTCTCCCTACTTCTAGACATGGAATATCCAACTAAGACCAGGCCAAAGACTTTTCTCAAAACTCTAGAGAAGGGTCATAGGCAACTTCTAGCATCTTTAACCCCACTTATTCAGAATATCATTTCTCCCGTCCAGCTTGAATTCCTCAGACTTAAATTTTATTCTATAATCTGTAAGTAAAGGGAGGAAAGCATGTCTGAGCTGAAAGTTCCTTTAAAAACTGAGGAAGCATAGGTAGAGAGCACAAAGGGTCCTTGAAGGCCATGAAGTCTAAATCTCTCATTTTACAAATGAAAAAATTGAGAACCAGAGGTTGAATGATGTGCTCAAGATCTTACAAGCTGGGATTTGAACCCAGAACTTCTGAAACTAAACGGTATTCTTTCCACTATAATCTGTGCCCTTGGAAACACTCATTTTCCAAAAGAGTAAGTAAGTAGAAAGCTTACTGACTTTGAGGCAAATTAAATAACTCAGGATACTTTAGACATGCTGTAGATCTTTTCTTCCTCAGCTTCCATTTGCTATACCCCATATATGTGGAATATCTTGCGAGGTGCAGAGGAGAGAATTGTGTCCCAGAGCTTGCACTAATGCATTATATAAGCTCAGTATTTCTCCCCTTTCCTTCGCTGGAGAGCAATTATATGGTGCACTAGATAGAGAGTTGAAATGAAGTCAGTAAGACTTGAGTTTGAATCCCACCTCAGACACTTACTTCGAGTGACCCTGGGCGAGTCAATGTCTCTCAGTCTCAGTTGCCTCATCTGTAAAATGGGAGTGATAATAACACCTACTTCACTGGGTTATTGTGAGGATCAGATGAGATAGTCTTTCCAAAGCACTTTGTAAACCTAAAAGTACTCTATAAATGCCATTTGCTACTTCTACTCTCCAGTGAAAAGATTCTAAGATCATACATATTCTATTCATGCTGTGAAATACAGAGATTTGAAATGCATTGAAAAACTAAAATACATGTCCTCTTTATCAGGAAGAACTATCTGCCCCCATGCTATCACAGCTTAGAGAACACAAGTTTGGCACCTGGCAGGCACTTAGCTCAGAGGCCTCAGAATCTGTCTTTCTAGGGGGAAAGGTCCAGTTGCTAGAGTCTTTATTGAGTTACCAAGCAGTAGAACCCCCCACTGGAAAGACCCCATCAACTACAGGCAGGGCTGTATGCTCCTCTGGATGCTCAGTCTAACCTAGCCACATGTATCTTCTCTACTGCTGATGGAAATCAGCATGGCAGAGCTGCCCTAGCAAATGGAATTCCTGTCTCTCAGCCCAGGACTCTGTCTGGTTCCCACAGAAACACTTCCTGCCTACAAAGCCCCTGCAGAAGAGGAAACTCTAGACCTGAGCCACCTTGGGCTTGACTTGCCAACTTTTCTTTTTTTCTTCAGGGAATGCAGTCTATGGCCCCAAAGAGAACTTGGGCGCTTAGCAAAATGAGCACTGCACCCCGCCCCCAATCTACTTGAGGAAGATCACCCGTATGAGGTGTTAGGGGTAAAAGGGAAAGAGAGGAAAATGGCGCTGCTGGATTAGTCTATTCCCCTGACCATAGCGTCTTAGCCTATGCTTCCAGTCACAGGTCTCAGACTGTGATCAGAGGGAATCATAGCCAAAGGTCATGAGATTGGATAATCAGCCACAGATCTAAAGCGGAAATGGATTTTAGGTCAGGGTTTCTTTCCCCTAACATGGATATGCCCAAGTGAATAGGGTTCCAAATAGGTTATTTTCTTTTGTTTTATTTATTTACTTTGGTAAAGCAGCTAAGTGGAGCAGTGGATAGATAAATGGACCTGGAATCAGGAAGACATGAATTCAAATACAGCCTCAAGGACTGATGGGCTAGCTGTGTGACCCCAGTGAAGTCACTTAGCCTCAGTGTCTTCATCTGAAAAATAGCAGTAATGATAGGTGTATGAGTAGAACCTAACACACAAGGCTGTTGTGAGGATCAAATGAAATAATATCTGTAAAGCACTCTACAAACCTTAAAGCACCCTATAAATGCTAGGGTTTGGGGATTTTTTGTTTGTTTATTAGTAATTATAATTATATACGTATATAGTACAGAAAGTTTCCAAGAGCTCTTTTTTTTTTTTGCTTCTTGGAGGGGGGAAGGCAGGGAAATTGGGGTTAAGTGACTTACCCAAAGTCACATGGCTAGTAAGTGTTGAGTCTGAGGTCAGATTTGAACTCAGGTCCTCCTTATTCCAGGGCTGGTGCTCTATTCACTGTACCACCTAGCCATCCCCCCCCCCAAATGCCAAGAGCTCTTAAGAGGTTAAGAGATTTGACCAGGGTCAAACACCTACGCAAGACTTCAAAGTGGCCTTTCTTATACATAGTAAATGTTGAATAAATATCTATTGCATTTAATTGAATTTGTCCAACTCATTTTACAGATGGGGAGACCGAGACCTGTAGAGGCTAAGTTGACCCACACTAAAGGAGAGATCTTTAGGGCCACACAGGTGCCCATCATGATTCTGGGGCGAGGCTAGGGCATGAGGGGTTGTACTTTCACTAAACACTAAATAATTATTATCATTTATAACTTCAAAAGTCTTATTGTAAAAGTACGTAACAAAGTTACCCTTCCCCCTTAAAAATTACTGCTCCTTGACTCAGACATTCATTGGAGTTAAAATATTTCCTATTCTAGGGGCGGCTAGGTGGCGCAGTGAATAGAGCTCCGGCCCTGGAATCAGAAGGACCTGAGTTTGGAGCCGGCCTCCGACACTTAATCCGCACAAACAAAAACCTAGCCGTGTGACCTTGGGCAAGTTACTTAACCCCAATTGCCCTAAAGGGGCGGCTAGGTGGCGCAGTGAGTAGGAGCACCGGCCTCGGAGTTTGGATGACCCGAGATCAGATCCGGCCTCAGAAAATGAGCACCCATGCATAAATCAAATGACTAGCTGTGTAACCTTGAGCAAGTTACTTAACCCCAATTGCTTTAAAAAAAAAAAAATATTTCCTATTCTAGGGGTGGCTAGGTGGCGCAGTGAGTAGAGCGTCGGCCCTGGAGTCAGAAGGACCTGAGTTCAGTTCCAGCCTCAGACAACTTAATGCACACACAAACAAAAACCTAGCCATGTGACCTTGGGCAAGTTACTTAACCCCAATTGCCCACCAAAAGGCAAAAAAAAAATTTCCTATTCTAGTTCCTTTTATAGATGAAGAAACTGGTATAAACAGGGTTAAGTGACTTGTCCAAGGTTACATTGCTTGTAAATGTCTGAGGTCAGATTTGAGCTCAGGTCTTCCTGACTCCAGGCCCACATTGCATCTACTGCACCATCTAGTTGTCTTTGTGAATTAGGCTACTAAGGAGAAAATATATTAGGTATATAAGTAGAACTCAAAGAATCAGGTGACATGAGACTGAAGACAATCCAGTGCCTTTGTAAAGGTGAGTTTCACACCTTTGCTCCTTATCCCAATACATCCTTGAGGATAAAGGTGTTACTGACCCCTTAGCGAAGCCTCAGCCTTGTTGAGCCCTTTAGTGCTCTAAAAGCTACAGCACTTTTCGATACAGCTCACTCTATAAGATACTCCCCTCAAGGATACATGGAACACAGATGAACACATGCACAGATGTGAATGGAAAATCACCCAGATAACCAGATCTTCCAGGGCCATACCTGGTTTTCCTATTGCCCGGTTGTTGGTTTCAAAGCCAGCTTAGAAATTGCAGTATAAAATCCTGGAAGAGGCCCACTTTTGATAGCCTGGTTGTGGGAGACCTCACCAGTGATAAGGTACTGCTCTGTTTGCCTCAGCTGATGGAAATAGCTGCTACCTTCCTACACTATGAGTCAATTGCCCTGTTTGAATCATTGGAATATCTTAGGGATCAACTAATTGGGTAGAGGTTTTTGTTTTTATCTTTGTATCTTCAGTTCCTTGTATGCAGGGACAGGGATTGAGCATTTAGTACAGTGCCTAACATATAGTGTTATTGTTCAGTTGTCTTTCAGTCACTTCTTACTCTTCATGACCTTAGTGGATTTTCTTGGCAGAGATATTGGATTAGTTTGCCGTTTCCCTTTCCAGATCATTTTACAGCTGAGAAAACTGAGGCAAACAGAGTTAAGTGACTTACCCAGGGCCACACAGGTAGTAAGTGTCTGAGGCCAGATTTGAACTCATGAAGATGAGTCTTCCTTATTCTAGACCCAGCATTCTATGCACTTCACCACCTAGCTGCCCTGTGACACATAGTAGGCACCTACTAAATGCCTGTTAATTAGAGACCTGTGATTGTTTTTTAATTCAGGGAGCTTCCAAGTGAGTAAATCCCCTTCACCAATGCAGGTCAGCATCTTCCCTGAAACCTATAATCTTAGAAAGTTACCTAGAGCTCTTAAGAGGTTAAGCAATTTGACCAGCATCCCACAAGTATGGGAACCTAGGCAAGACTTCAGGGAGGGCTTTCTTACACATAGTAAACATTGAACAAATATATATTGAATTTAATTGAATCTGTCAACTCTCTTTACAGATGAAGAAACCAAGGCCCATTGTGGTTTAGTTGGCCCACAATATTGGAGAGATCTTTAGGGCCACACAGGTGCCCATCATGATTCCAGAGTGAAGCTGGGGGATGAGGTGCTGTACTTTCACTAAACACTTAATGTGGCAGCTCACCCCAGGTCCTAGTTAGGCCAGGTGACAATCCAGATAAAATGCTCCCATGAATGTAAGCTCTGAGCAGCCCTAAGTACCTCAGCTCCATCCCCTGGATCCCAGACAAGTCTTTGAGATTTTGTCTGTGACCCAGCCCCTTTATCCCCTTCCCATACACAATAAAGCTTGTTGGTTTATTTCCATCATTTTGAGCTAAGGTGTCTCTGAATTCCTTCTTGATATCCCTCAAACCATTTCAAAATCTATAGGACCCACACGTTACTGGGTAAGAGATCAGAGATTTGAATCCAAAGTTTCTGATCCCAGATTTCCATTATGTTGTTTTGCCTCTCGGTACACTGCCTTGTTTTCATCTATTCCACTGGCCCAGGGGTAACCCAGCCTTGAGCAGTTATGACACACTAAACCTCCATAATCATCCATCAGGGCTGATTTGGGAGGTGTAATAAGAAATATCTCCATTAAACCACTGCTGAGTCTCAGTAATTTCCCTGTTTTGAATAATCAATTGCCATTATCCCGTATCTAATAACCAATGGAGCTAAAGGGTACCATGCCCCCTCCCCAGATTTAATAAAAAGGCTCATGATACTTCATCTCCCCATGCAGCATATGAGAGCATCATGATCAAGTGTGTCATCTATAAGATGTTCCCTATTGGGCAAGGAGATTTCTAAAAGCAAGCTCAGGTTGGGTGCCTAGATTACTTCCTCTGCCACTCATGCCCCAACCTATTCCTCCCTGGGAAGGTTCCTTTTCAGCTAAGCCTCCCACAAGTCACAAAACACCAGCATCAGCCATTCTTCATAAACAAAAAAGAGACCAATTTCCAAGATGCCACCTGATTTCCATACTCCTCCCTCCCACCTTTCTGAAACAAGATGTAATCCCCCTCCTGCAATATAATAAATATTTCACTTTCAAATCCCGATTCATTAAAGGAAGCCCAGGAGGGAGAAATAATAAGGTGTCACTTTACAGCCCAAATAAAACACTGAGAGATATATTCTATAATTTATACTTCAGACTTTAGGTTGAGATAATTCATATATCATTTTCAGTTAGGGACCCCAAATGGTGCTGTGTCAGCATATTGGTTGAAAAATAACTTTTTGTATTATTTTATGCCTTTCGGTAACGTACCCTGGTTATCATACATCACCACAAGGTTGAGTTCTAGCATGCCAGCAATTCCTTCTAAGTCATTCCCATTCCTACCTAGCTACCCAGCTACTTCTCCCTCTGCAATACAGATGAGGCCATTCTCTCTTTCTCTCTCTCTCTCTCTCTCTCTCTCTCTCTCTCTCTCTCTCTCTCTTTTGCACACACACACACACACACACACACACACTATACATTATTGCTGAGCTCTAATAGAACTATCCAAATCAAAGTAATTTCTCTCATCTCCATCATTACCCCTAATGAATTTCCTGGCCATCATTAGCAAAGATGGTGGTACTAACTCAGTGTCAGTAGGAAAGTTGATTTGTTTTCCCAGCCTTTGTTGAACTGTATCAATATATCTGTACACTCTTTGGCCTGGTGTTCCTTGGGAACAAGGACTAGGTCGGGCTAGAAATGCCAGTCCTTTCCAAGAAATGATTTTCTGTGTGAAGTTAACTAACAGATAAATACTTAACCCATGATTTTGCCATATAGGGTTAAAGGATCACCAATGTAAGAGTTGGAAGGAACTTTAGAGGTTATCTAGCCCAACCACCTCATTTTACAGATGGAAAAACTGAGACCCAAAGAGATTAAGGGACTTACCCAAGGTCATATAAGTAGTAAAAATTAGAGCCAGAATTCAAATCCAGGTTCTCTGACTCTAAATCCAATGTGCTTTCCTTATCATCCTATATGCTTTCAAGCTCTAACCAACAGCTTAAACCATCATTCTCACAGGCATTAATTAAAGGTAGCCTCTCTTCTCCGTAGTGCCATGGATAAGTGTTCCTTTCATATTAAAGAAATAAGCTTGTTCCATTCCACTCCCCTCACAGCTCTAACCTGGTTGTATGCACAAGTCATGTGTAGTTCAGAAGCCTTGGAATGCCTCCAGGTTACAATGGGTACCTGACCTTTTCTGACCTTCCCTCCTTTCCCTCTTTGCCAAATTATCTGCACTTTCCCCATTAATCATAAAACCTCAATATTCAAAGGGTACTCAGAGGTCCTTTGTTCAACCCTGCCTGAAGCACTATTTCATTTGAATAAATAAAAAAAAAGATACACACCCCATCCTTCTAACCTTACCTAAACTAAAGCTGTTGTTTTCCTTGTCTGGTGGAAATGGAAGGAGAATGCCAAGGAATTTTATTCCAGGCCCTCTTGGCCCCAACAAATACACTGAGCACACCATCTGGAGTCTGACCCATATCATTTCCATTCCTGACCTTGGTGAATTTACCAATCGTCAGGGTCACCTTGGGTCATCTGATTGCCCCCTCCCCAGCTTCTCAGCAGTCCTGAAACTCCATTGATCTAAGCCTTGTCTTTCTGGACTACATTTAAAATGGAAATGCTTAGCTGACAGAAGCAGCAGAGTTTAAGTGGAGGAAGCTGTGAACAGATCACAGAGTTTACCCTCCCCGCTCACTGCTCTCTAGGACTTTCAGTCCCAGCTGCTTGGGCATGGGGGACTTCAACTCAAAGAGGCTGGTTCAGTTTGTGGTGGTGGGACTAGGTAGTGGGGAGAGGGCTGCTCAGAGTAGTGAATGTCAAGGCAACAGCAACAGCTGCAGAAGCACTTGGAGCAGGATATGGGGAAGGGAGAAGGGGCAGAGAGAGGGAGGAAGAGAGACAGAGACAGACAGAGAGAGACAGACAGTAACAGAGAGAGAGAGAGAGAGAGAGAGAGAGAGAGAGAGAGAGAGAGAGAGAGAGAGAGAGAGAGAGAGAGAATATGCAGGCGACAGGAGAATCAGAATGCTCATTTATCATAAGAGCGATTTCCCTGCTAATAAAGTGACCTTGTGTAAACAGCTCAACTTTTCAAAGCTCTCACGTCATTAGGAGAGGGACACCCGCTGATCGATCAGGACCACACGGACTGCTGAACCAGGATGAACTGCCACAGCCAAAAGAATTATATTTGACTCTGCTCAGCCTCTCGATCATGGCAAGGCAGCAGATGCCAGAGGGGAGAAAGACACCTCCAGGGATAAGTTTGTTCACCTCTCTCCAACACCAGGGAGAAGAAGACTGCGTCAGGAGTTCAGCTCAACAGGAAAGAGACTGATCCCTAAAGTAGGGCTTTGAGGTATGGGTGGGCTCTATATCAGGGCATACCTAAGGCAGAATGGGATGTCTATCTTGGTTATTTTCCCACCAGAGCCCTCAGAGTGCCCATCTTTACCCTATTGCTTCTAACCTTTCACTCCCAACATCGTCTCCCACCCCAGCCACTTCTGTAGGTGACCTCTTGCCACTCCAATGACATGCAGATACTTGGATCTAGACAAAAGGAATGCTGGCTGAAGAGAGCCATAACTCTTCCTCTGAGACCCAGGACCCGCACAACTGAGGCAGCATAAGAAAACTAGTCTCTCTGCTCAGCAGGCCCCTCTCATGTTCTCTGCCTCACCATGTGAGCCAAGCCTAGAAGGATTCCTAACAGAATGAAATCATCAACATATCTTTCACACAAAAGCAACAGAGATAGAGCAAGGGGACTGCCTGGTTGTCCACTCATGGCACCAAATGTGGTCCTGGCTCTGAATCCAATGTTCTGGGCCATCCTGGGAAGGTTGCTTTCCCTCTTTGGTACATGGCTCTGTGTGTGTATGTGTGTATGTATACACACATATACATCTGTATGATAGACACCGAAAATAGACAATGGACTGAGCTCTGAATTAAATAGTTCTGAATTTATACAGCGCTTACCAGGTGCTATGCTTTATAAATATTATCTCATTTGATCCTCACAACAACCCTGGGAAGCAGTTGCTATGACTATCCCCATTTTACAGCTGGGGCAACTAAGGCAAACAAAGATTAAATGACTTACCCAGAGCCACATAACTAGTAAGTGTCCGAGGCCAGATTTGAACTCAGAAGGAGGAGAATGGACTAGATTGCCTATGGGAAATGGCATGGTTCTTTTGATAACCCCAAGCTTCTCCCTGAAGCAATGGCCCATATTTTTAAAAGTTGGTATTTTCTCCATGTGATATTTCACAGTGGTGAGTCATGGAAAACCACAGTATCCAAATAATTGAAGTTGAGGATCACCCAAAGGGAAATTGAAAGTTCACTGCGAATGTGAACAGATTGAAACACATTATAAAGGAGCAATAGCCCAGGAGAAGCCATGGAAAGGATGTCATCAGAAAAACGTATGAGCAGAAATGAAGATACAACCTCCTGTCAATTGAGAATAGGATGGGGAAGGGGGAGAGCAGCACTATGGGTATGGAATAGTGCATATGCTGTGAGATGAGGTCCATGACTTACCTGTTACAAGGGAAGGCTTACTAAGGGTGAATGCAGAAATTACCATAATGCAAAATGAACTAGCAAAGCTCAGGGAAAAAAAAAAAAAGAAAGAGAGAGAAGATGGGTCATCATGCAAGAACAAAGGACTGTTAATGGCTAGCCCATGTGCAATAATGGTATCTACACAATGTGGAGATTTCAGAAAGAACCTTAGTATTTGGAATGAGTAGCCTAAGTGAATTTATGGGAGGACAGGGATGAGGGCTGTACAAAATGAATAGGAAGGCATGGGCTATGATCCGCATCATAGAAAGACATAGCTATAATTATGAAATCACAAATCCATTAGTATATTGCACAGCAACTAATTAGCAAACAGCATTAATTAAACAACTACAATGTACCAGGCACTGTGCTGGGCGCAAAAGATACAAAGACAAAAGTGAAATAGTTCCTGCCTTCAAGGAACTTACAGTCTAGAAGGTGTAGGAGAGCATGTACCTATAAAGATAATAGAGGCAAGATAATTTTGTGGAGAGGGCACTAGTAAGATGTGGGGGAAAGAGGAAAGGGCATGGAGGTGGAAGATCCAGTGCCAAACACAAGGAGCTATAAGAAGACCAGGCTGGCTCAACTGTAGTGTAAATGAAAGGGGGTAATGTGTTCCAAGGCTATAAAGATGGGTTAGTGCCAGGTTGTGAAGGAATTTAAATTCCAAAGGGAAGAGTTTGAATTTGTTACTAGAGATAACATGGAGCCACTGGGGTTTATTGAGTAGGGGAATGTCATAGTCAGACCTGCACATTAAGAAAATTATTTTGACAGTTGTTCAGTGGATTCCTTGGTGTGCTGAAAGACTTGAACCAGAAAGTAAATAAGAAGTTATTGCAATAATCCAGGTAAGAAGTGATGAGGAATGAAAATAAGATGGTTGCCATGTGAGTGGAAAGGAGACATATACAAGAGATGCTACAGGAATAGAAATGGTGATTTGGCAACTGATGGGTATCCCACAGTAAACCCTTAATAAAAGCTTATTGACTTGAAAGTGAGGAGAGAAGGAAAACACCAAGATTATGAACCTGAGTCACTGGAAAGATGGTGGTCCCTCAACAAAAGTAGGAAGTTTGAAAAGGGAAGCTAGCAATAAAAAAAAAAAAAACCTGGAGATTTTAGTACCCTAGTAGAATCAGGGGGAAATCTATTTGAATAATTTTCCCCTTGTTGCTCAGTCAATGACCCCATGACCTCAATCTTAATGACCCTATTTGGGATTTTCTTGGCAAAGATACTAGAGCAGTTTACCATTTACTTCTCCAACTAATTTGACAAATGAGGAAACTAGGTTAAGTGACTTGCCCAGGGTTCCACGACTAGTAAGTATCTGAGGTCAGATTTAAACTCAGGAAGATGAACATTCCTGACTCCAGGTCTGGCTCTCTATTCTAGAGAGCTATCCACCTAAGCTATCCAAATTTCCCCTACTCTTTTTAAATGGCATTATCACCCCCTGAAAATTCTTGATTGAAGCTTCATTGTAGCAGAGAGATGACTCTATGACCCCAAGTGCTATGACAGTGAGCAAGTATGGTCAAGGTAGAGGGGCTTTGAGCACAGCCTTGGTGATGGAGTAACATCCAAGCACCAATCTAGCCAAGTGCAGAGAGACTCATCCCCAGAACTTTGGCCAGCAGGGGATAAAGTTCTTGTTTTGTTTTGGTTTTTGGTCACAGACTCCCATGCTATGCTAAAAGACAGAGAGGCTGTGATCTGCAAAGATGAGAGGAATCACAATGCTGATGAAACCACAGAACCTTAAAATATCAAAGCAATGACAGCTGCCTTGTATATGGGTCATTAGTATATGCAAAGCACTTGTGTATCATCATATCATTTTATCCTGTCCACAATTTTGTGAAGTATCATACCCATTTTACAGATAAGAAAACTGAAGCTAGGAGAGGTTAAGTGACTTTCCCATGGTCACACAGTTCATAAGCAACAGAGGCAAGAAGATTCAAAGCCAGCCCTCTCCTGACTCTAGATCCAGAATCCTTCTGTGTCTCATTACTCTAGGATATTCATCTCAAATAACTGTCAACTAATCCAGGTGTTAGCTAATAAAGTTTAGGGCATTACCCCTGCCAACAGGAACTCCAGGCAAGATAATGCTTTGGGGAGGGGCTACTTGCCTACTCCTAAACCTCATTTACAAAATGGTAGCCCAATTACCTATTAATGAGGTTTTCTTTTCCTTTGTTTAACATACTCTCTCCTCACCACCTTGGCAATCTCATTTATTACTCCCAAATCTACATCTTCAGTACTAACCACTCCTCCAACCTCCAAACCTGCATTGCCAGCTGTCTATACTACACATTGTCTGCATTTCCACCAGCCCTTCAAACTCAACTCTTGATCTTTTCCTCTACATCTGTTCCCATTCTGACTCCCCTATTTTCATCTTTGGCATCACTCTTCACTGTGTAACCCATATTGGTAACCTTGGAAGTATCTTTCACTTTTCCCTCTCCCTCATCTCTCATATTCAAGCAGTAACCAAATCTTACTGATTTCACTTCTTTGGCACCTCTTGGATCTGCTCCTTCTTTCTCTAAACCCACTGCTACCACCCTACTACAAGCCATCATAACTTCCTACCAGAACTAATGCAAAATTCTCTTAACTGGTTTTCTTTGCTTCTTTTCTTACTCCTCCATCCCATCTACCATGACATTCTCATTCATGGATCTCATCAAATCACAAGTCTGCTCAAAAGCCTTCGGTCACTCTCCATTACCTACTGAGTAACCTTGTCAGCTGGCCAGTATTTGTCCAGCTTAGCGAGCATTGTTAGCTCAGGAGCAAATTGGGTTCTTTGAAGTTTTATTGTTTGTTTGTTTATTTGTTTTACTATTGTGCTGTTATGGTCAGTTTTTTTAAGTTTTGATTTTTGTAATCCTATTACTGTTGGTTCTATGAGTTGCAGAAGATGAGGAGATTGTATATTCCAGGCATGAGAGATATCCTGCATATAGGTACAAAAGAATGAAATAAAAACCTTCTCTTCTATTGATAATATAACATGCCTTCTGGCCTACTATCTCAATTTGTATTTCAACTTAAGGGTTGGGTCCCTAAAGAGTGATTTGTGGGGGGAGATACAGATTTAGTCTCCTCATCTCTCCTTGCTGAAAGTGCAATGTCTGTTCTTGGGCCCAGCTCTAGTGCTGATCAGCATAGAAGTTTTGACCTACTCTATTTCCAACTGGCACAACTGGTTCACCCCTCTTTAGGATATTACCCCTGCTTACCCTGCTCCTGGGGGTTCACCAGACTTAATGAGAAAACCATACAACTTTAGCCCCACTGTAGTTCATAACTTCCAAATATAATTGATCTATTGACCTTAGCCTCCTCAATAAGCAAGGACTATGGATATGCAGCCATGCCTGGATATAATCAGTTCCTAACAATGGTACTTACTAAGATGGCAGTGTAGCTACACAACATCCTCTCCCTTGAAACATGGATCCCAATCTCCTAATAATACACAAACTTAGTGAGAAGAATCAGTACAAATTGGAATAATGATAGTGAGGTACATTTTTTCCCTTTTTTTCCACTTAATAGTATTTTATTTTTCAATCACATATAAAGATAGTTTTCAACTTTCACTTTTATAAGATTTTGAGTCCCAAATATTTTTCTCCCTCCTTCTCCTCCCCCCTCCCCAAGAGGGCAAGCAATCTGATATAGGCTCATATTAAACATATTTCCACATTAGTCATGTTGTAAAAGAATAATCAGAACAAAAGTAGAAAACCACAAGAAAGAAAAAAAAGAGAAAATAGTATGCTTCCATCTGCATTCAGACTCCATAGTTCTTTCTCTGGCTGTGGATAGCATTTTCCATCATGAATCTTTTGGAATTGTCTTAGATCATTGTATTGCTGAGAAGACTAAGACTATCTAAGTGGATACTGTGTACAGTGTTTTCCTGGTGCTGCTTAGTGAGGTGCATTTGTAAAGATTCCATGTGGCCAAGGTTATTCAGCACTTCAGGGCCTAATGGTCCTTTCTCTCCTATGGGGTCCTTATGCATTCTTCTAGGGTGCCTCATTCTGCTGGGCTGGTTGTAAGACTCAAGGTCATCTCTTCTCAGTTCAGTTCAAGGACCAGCACTCTCTTGAGTGCATAACTAGATCTCTTTTTTGCTTCCTGGGGCCTCACTCCTGGAATTTGTTTCCTTTCTTGAGTGACTCCCTCTTTGCATCTTTGTCTATCTGGAATGCATGTCTCTGTTCCTTGCTGAGTACAGTGTTTCCTTCTAATTGAAAATCTCTGCTTCAAACAGGCGTGCCTGATGGGAAGTGGCAAAAATGAGTAATCCCTTCACTCTTGAAGAGTCATTTCTTCTCAGCAAGTAGATTCTCCCTTCACTATTGACCTGAATTAAATAAGACGTGTTGGAAGGAGTGTCTTCATTACTGCTTAGACACCATACCAATATTAAAGGAGAAGTAAGAAAAGCCCACCACCTTCTTCCAGAGCCTATATGCCCTTCAGATGCACCAGGGTTGAACAGGGCTGGAACACAGAAGAGATATTAGGACTAGATACAGGTTTGGGAGCAATAAATGAGATTGCCAAGAAGAGAGAATATTAAACAAAGAGATGAAAACTAATGATAGATCTCTGGAGAACGCTCATCTTGAGAGGTCTGGAAGAAGATGAAGAGCCAGCAAGGGAGACAGAGGAAAAGATGTAGGAACAGAGCTGGGAGCCTGGTCTCACGTTCCTGCTTTAGGTAGCAGTTGGGGTAGATGACCCCTAATATCCCTTGCAATTCTAAGGTTCCATGATTCTATGATTCTTCCAAAATCTTGAACTCAGGGTTTCTCACAGCAAATTCAATGCGCTTTTCCACTATAAGATGTTTGAGGGTAGCATAATGAAAAAAACCTTCGTGAACTCATTACTGAAGGCCCGAACAGCTCAAAAAAAAAGATACCCTTTAGGCTACCTCTCTACAGTATCTCCTTCATATAGATGTCAGGCAAGAGAAAGGCGATCTCCTTGGAAGAGGGACCACTTAGGGAAAGTCAGTTCTATTGCTCTCACATCCCTCCTGTATGCTCTCAACTAATCTGGCAATCCATTATTTATGTGTAGCCTAATTAAGGTTGTGAGTGGCTTGATCTTTGTTTACTTAAGTCTATCCCGGAAGATTGCCAAGATTAAACAAAATTATCTCCAGGCAAGCTATCCTCTCTAGCTCTGTACTGGGCAAGAATGACAGGGAGGCTGGGGAGTTGCCCCCCAGTCTCCTGTACACATTCCCTCATTGGCAATATGTGAAAAAATTCCATCACACCTGTGTGTGAAACTCAGGAATACACACACACACACACACACACACACACACACACACACACACCTCACTAAAGCTCATATTCCACTCACCTGTATACCCATTCAAAAGTATATTTGTATCTGCTCATAGGCCAAAAATACGAAAAACTAGAAGCCCTATCCCCCTCCCAACCAGTTCCCATTACTTCTAATTCCAGTTTTCTTAATAAAAATTCAGATAATCTACACTGAAAGAAACCCAGTGAAGTCTGAAACCATCTAATCGAATGTGATTAGCCCTGCTCAGGTCCTGAATTTACCTTTCCCTTGTAAAACCCAAAGATCTCTTCTTGTTTAGATGCTGCCCTTGTACATTTAATGAAAGAGAGATGCGGTATAGGAGGAGGGGAATGGGGCAAATAATATTTCTGGATGATTAGATTAGTGGTGATTTAAAAGACATTTCACAGTCCCATGCATCTTGTCCCTATTTCTCCTTGGGCCTTGTTTTTCTTGGAAATAGCAGCTACTAATCTATGCTCATCATGAGAGCTGCACAAGGTTTAGCCTACCATCAGCATCATGGTGATGATTCCTGCTTGGGGCAGCTTGAAATCTCAATGATATATTGATAACCTTACATGATATATATGATGACCTTACATCCCCACCCCAGATTCCTGTTGCCCTTGTGCTCTCTCTTCTATGACCTACCTTTTTCCATAACTGCTTCCCTTGGTGGAGTACATCATAGAAGGGTTCATCCCTTTTCCAAATACAAATGCTCTTGAACAGAACAAACTTTCCTCTACTGTCAGTGTTTCACTGTTGGTCCTGGGGCCTATTTGATGACTATCATATGAGGTATGTCAAAACAGAAGTGATTTTGGCATATCCTGGAACATTCTTGCACCCCCAGGTACAACTCCCTTAAGCACAGGTAAGCATTCCCAGCCTGGTCTTTCCCTAATCCCATTCCCAGTGGTTTACACACTAGTAAACTGACAGAGACCATTTTGGGGTCTCTGCCTCCCTTGCCTTCAGAAAGATGTTCTATATTCTAGGGTCTCTCCCTCTAGGAAGTTTTGTGTTCCAAAACCTAAGGTCTTTCCCAAGGTTTGTACCCTTCCTGTACCCCCGTGCCAAATTTGGTCTAGATGCTATGAGATCTAGTTAGAGCTTTTAGTCTCAAGAGGACAGATGGGCAGGCCAATAAAGGTCCCAGTATAAGACAATTGTCATTAAAAGGACAAGGCCTAGGCCAAGAGATTACACTGTATTTAAGGTCCTGAAAAGCAATCAAGAGAACCATGGAACAGAGAACATTAGAGCTGAATTGGAATCTTAGAGATCATTAGGACAGACATCACAGTCTGCTATTAAAGGGCCTCCTTGCTATTCATCAATCAAGGTACTACTACATCTGCCTACTCCAGGGAATTTCACTGGCTCTTCCCCATGCCTGGAATGTTCTCCTGCCTTTTCTTCATTTCTTGGCTTCCATCAAGTCGCAGCTAAATTTTCACTTATTATAAGAAGCACATCCAGATCCCCCTCAATGTTCTCTCTATTGATTATTTCAAATCTATCCTGTATATAATTTATTAATATATAGTTATTTTTCTGCTGTCTCCCCCCAATTAAACTTCAAGCTTCTTGAGAGCAGAGAGTATCTTTTCCCTTTCTTTATATTCCCAGGACTTAATACTGGTCTGTCATATAATAGGTGTTTAACAAATGTTTATTTACTGACTGATTGACTGATCTATTCTTTTTTTTGGGGGGGGGGGTTCTGGAGGGCAATTGGGGTTAAGTAACTTGCCCAAGGTCACACGGCTAGGTTTTTGTTTGTGTGTGTTAAGTGTCTGAGGTGGATCCGAACTCAGGTCCTTCTGACTCCAGGGCCGATGCTGTACTCACTGCGCCACCTAGCCGCCCCGACTGATCTATTCTTTATCCTTTCACCAGAATAAAGAAAGTGGTCATTAGCAGGTACCTAGAAGAAAGGCAGAGACCAAGGACAAAGAGTTCACATCATCTCCTCAGTTAGAGAAGTTAAGTTGGAAAAGGGGGAGATCATATTTAGTCCTTATAACAAGGCTATGAGGGGAGGATGTGGAGGGTGGTCCACTGGAGTTTTTTAGTGACAGTGAGATAGAATCCCACCCCTCCAGCAGGCCCACCCTAGAGAACTGAACAAAATGACCTCTATGGAAAATTTCTAGTTGTGAAGTTGTGTATCTTCTCATCCTGAGGCATATATGTGTGGAAAAACACACATCATCCATTGTGCAACTTCACTGAGCACAGAGTCCATGATGAATCCTGGACTGGTTGCTGGTTACAAACAACTGCTTCTCCAACAGAAACACATGGATCAGCACAAAAAAAAACAGAGGAGGGCACATCTCCAAGGTGACCAGCCATGGGCAGGTAGTGGCTCTCCCTTTGGGAGCTTCTGGGCTGTCCCTCAGGGAACAACAGGAGATGGGGTCCAGATGGAGAAATGCTGCTCTCATTCCCTAAGAAAGACCCGTGAAAAAGTTCATCAGCACAAACCCTGAAGCAAGAATCATTGCCTTGGGAGGGACCTCTGAAAACATCTAGTGGAATCCATAACTGAACAGTAATGCCCCTCCTCAACATATCTGACAAGTGATCAATTAGCCTTTGCTCATTAATTAGGTTCATAGTCAACAAGCCCAGGTCAAGTCAACAAGTATTTGGTGGGCATTATGCTAAACTCTGATACAAAGAAAAGCCAAAATAAAAGTAAAAACTATAACTGAAGGGGGTCTTAAAGCTTATCTAATCCAATCCCTTTGCTTTACAAGTGAAAAAAAGAAACACAGAGAAGTTCTCCAAAAGTCAAATGAGAGTTATTGATGGAGCTAAGACTAGAACTGACTTCCAATACTCTTTGCTCTTCAGAATTTTGTCATCTTCAAAGATACACAAATGGTACAATGTGTGTTATGACCCAAATCCTAAAAGCATGAGGGAAGAACAAGGAAGAGATTCATGAGTTAGGCTCCTGAGTGAAGGATAATCCATTGCTTATAGTAAGCTCCTCCATCTGGAGTACAACAAAATGCTATTTCCTTGTTTGTGGAAAGAAGAAGGCAAACAGCCTTGTGCCCCAGCTGTCTCTGGTCCCTTATTGCTCTCAGATTCGAGGAATGGAGCTCTGACTCTATTCTAAGGGAGTCTAGACCTTTGCTGGAAAATGCAAGTGTGAAAGTGAGATACACAACCATTTATGAGTGTATACTAATGACTTCAAAAGGCATTTATCTTCAGGTAACAAGTAACTTGACACTAAGTACTTATAAAGTACCTAATATGAAAGACATAGTTAGTATTGTGAAAATCTACTCAAACACACATACACACACACACACACACACACACATACACACACACACCTTTTAAAAACAGCAATAGAGGGGGGCAACTAGGTGGCCCAGTGAATAGAGCACTGACCTTGGAGTCAGGAGGACCTGAGTTCATGTCTGACCTCGGATACTTGACACTTATTAGCTGTGTGACCTTGGACAAGTCACTTAACCCAATTGCCTTGCCTTCTCCCCTCAAAACAAACAAACAAAAAAACAGCACTAGGAAACCAAAAGGAAAAACAACTAAGGGGAATAGGTCAGTAATTGAAACTAGGATTTCTTGGTCTAGTCCTATCATTCTATTCCAGTGTTGAGATCTCTCAAAAATAATTATCCCTTACATTTGTATGGTGCTTTACTGCTTATAAAGCAATTTCATATTTTTCATTTCATTTGAAATAATGACTGCCTGCAATTCACTCCCTCTTCATCTCTAACTCTTAGCCTTCTTTGAAGATAACTTTAGCAGTTAAGTGAAAGATGAACTGGAAAACGGAGACACTGGAGGTAGGAAGACCAACCAGAATACTATTGTAATAATCAATGTGAGAGATGACAAGGGCTTGTATCCCGGTAGTAGCTGGGGGGGGGGGGGTGGAGTGGGAGGAGGATACATGCAAAGATGATATTGTGAAGATAGAAATGACAATGTTTGCCATTTTATAAGTAGAGTGAGAGTAAGGAATCATGGCACCCAGGTTGTGAGCCTGAGTACCTGGCATCCTCAACAGTAATAGGGAAATTCAAAGAGGACATGGTTTTGAGGGAAAGATATTGAGTTCTGTTTTGGACATCACAGCTATATCTTAGAAAGCTGCCTATTTTATCTAGACAATTGGCTTCCATATAGAAAGGAAAGGATGGCTATTATCTTATGGCTACCTTTTAGCTTAAAGACAGCTCAGTGTTTGAAGGTGATGTTCGAAATCACAAATGACTCTATATCAAAGGTAGAATTTTGGAGTTTAATAGAAAGGACAACCTCAAGGTCTAGATTAGAGTATCCAGAAGGCATTATTCATGTTGACATTAAGAACTAGGGTGTTGTTTCTTTTTGGTATTCACATCCCTTTTAACATCTTTAGACTTTTTAGCTAGATTTGAAATGTCATAGTTTAAGTCAGAGATATCTTAACTCTATTACAAGTTCAGTAAAATTCAATTTAACAAAGATTTGTTAAAAATTTATTATGTTCCAGGTGTTAAACATGACAAAATAGTTCTCTACCCTCAAGAGCTTACACTCTTATATTCAGTTCTATGGGAGGAATTGGTGCATGGTGGCAGCAGCAAGAGCCCTGTCCAATTCTCTCTCCTTCTCTCCATCATACTCATAAGAAAATGATCTAACCTGAACCACAGCAGTTCCTATTAAGGTCCTGATTAGGACCTTAACTGATGAATTCACTCTTCTTTCCCTACTGTCACTAGCCAGCTTTGATCGAAAGCTAAGATAGCTGCTTATACTTTTGAGAAATATGGAGTCTTCAAGATTCATAAACCAGTAAAACTCTTTGGAAATTTCAGCCCTGCCTTGCCCCCAGCCTTGATGTTCCTTCATCCTATTACCTAGTATCTGTTTATGGCCAACTCACTCAAAGCTCCCCTACCATAATGAAGTCACCACTCCCATGCAAAAAAAAAGTGGTGAATAGAAAGAAAAGGCAGAAAATAATAGATTCTTGGGCTTGGAAGGAACATTAGAAGTCATCTAATACAACATATAACTGGAGCATAAATCCATTTTCCAACATCATCAATGATTCATTATCTAGTCTTCACTTGATAACCTCTAATGACTAGGGACTTATTACCTACCTAGGCAACTCATTCCAACCTTGGACAGTTCCAATTCACAGGATTCTTGATTTAAAGGAGGAAGGAATCTTATAGATCACATAATCTAACCCCATCATTTCACAGAGAAAGAAACAGGTCTAGAGAAAAGTGATTTGCCCAAGCTCATACAGGTAGGAAGAAAGAAGCACATCCAGGATTAGAAACCAATTGCTTTGACTTTAAATCCAGCATTTTCCCACAGGTTCCTTCTCATATGGAGTCAAAGTGCACCCCCACTCTAGCTTTATAGTTCTAGTTCTGCCCTCTAGGATCAAGCAAAATAAGTCTAATCCCTTCTCTATATGACCCCTTCCAGGATTTGAAAACATCTACCACATCCCTCTTCTCTTCCTTGGGAAAAGTATAAGCTATTTCTTTTAGCCTCTATCCCCAATTTCCTTTATTTATAGGGCAGGTAGATGTCACAGTGGATAGAGCACTGGGACAGGAGTTAGGAAGACCCATCTTCCTGAGTTCAAGTCTGGTGTTACACACTTATTAGCTGTGTGACTTTGAACAAGTCAATTAACCCCGTTTGCCTCAGTTTCCTCAACTGTCAAATGAGTTAGAGAAGGAAAAGGCAAACCACTCTAGTATCTCTGCCAAGAAAACCCCATATGGGGTCATAAGAAGTTAGACATGATGTAATATTGCAGCTCTAAATGGAAGAGTATTTATATGTTTGTATGTGTATATATGTGTGTGTGTGAATGCACACACAAGCACACAGTCCATCCCACAAACTGAAAATGTATTTAACACACAACTGAAATCCATTCAACCTGTCCCAGTGCCAAACCACATGTGTTAAAGCTTCAACAAACTGTCTGGTTTGTTCCCATCTCACACGTAAACACTGTCGGGCAGGGTTGGAAATTGTGCACGTCGTGTTGGATGGAACCTATAACTGGGTCTATAGGAAGCATATTGTTTCCCCATATGGGCTGGTGGGGATGGCAGCTGGGAGGGGAGGGCTTCCCTCTGCCCAGCTCCCTGGCAGAGGAATGTGCCAGGAGAAAAGACAAGCACCCTGCCCTAGAGTCCTAGAATCTAAGCTGAGGACAGCTCAAGGGCAGGAGAAGCTTTCTGGAATATTGGAGGAGGGCGATTAATAGGGAGCAATGGAGAGGGGAGAGCAGGGAGAGAGAGAAAGAGAGAGAGAGAGAGAGAGAGAGAGAGAGAGAGAGAGAGAGAGAGAGCAAAAGGCTGCCTGACGAAGCTGATTTTTCTAGTGCAGATGCTATTGGTGGAAGAACAGGGTGGGAGCGCTGTGTTCAGCTACATTAGTCAGGGATAGAGTTTTAATAGGCTACAGAAGGAAATGATAAAGGCAAAGTTAGGAGAAGCAAGTAACTCAATTTTATATAGTTGAGCACTTCAAGATGAGGCCGCTGAGGCAGCTGTGTTTGTCTGTTTGGTCCCGTGGCAGCAGGGCCACTGTTGGGGTCATAGCAGACACTGGCACCAGGCACTTTTACCAGAACAAAAACAAGCCCAGAGGCCTCTGGGAGGTGACCCCGCGGCATCTCCTGCAGTGACACTGAGACATCCCAGGGCTCATCAGTGATGCCGACCTGTATTAAAATGAAACTGATAGGCTGGGGACCAAACTGTCATCAAGCGTTACAAGAGAGAAAGGGAAAGGCCCAGCTCTGGAGCAAGTGCTCTGCCAAGTGGGGCAAAAGAACAGTCTTTTAACTACTTCTTAGCCAGAAACCACACCTGGGGCTCCAACCAATTCATAGTCCCTAGCAAGGAGCTACAGAGAAGAGCAGGGGACTCTTGCCACTGAACAGACATACAATGCTGTATGTTAGACTAAGAGTCAGTCCAAAGTTTAAGGTATAGCAAGATAGAAAGCAGTGAGAGGCCCTTGTTTTGTAAAACAAACAAAGAAACATGTGTGTGTATGTGTGTGTGTGTGTATATATATATATATATATATATATATATATATATATATATATATATATATATATATAGTCTTAATAATTAGCTAGAAGGTGTCAACAGCAGGATTTGAGCCCAGCTGTCCCTGACTCCAAGCCTGTCTACAAGGCTGGCCTCTAAAGCCCAATCTCCTGGGCTCCACTGATTTCATTTCAGCTGCATATAACAGAGCTAGGCAGCACCTTAGAGATCATATAATCTAATTACCTCTTTTTTTACAGAAAAGGAAACTGAGACAGACCTACAGAGACCCTTACATTGCTAGCTGAGAGAATCAGGACTAGAACCTAGGGACCAGAAGTATTCTTGAATTCCAGGTCAGTTTTGTTTCCACTATACTGAACTTGTTCTCACATCATGTTCCCTTATCCTGGCATTTAGGAGCCTACATAGGCTGGTCCCAATCTACCTTTGCAAACTTTAGGTTCCTTTCCCCAAACCCCAAGCTCATGATTTTCCCCTTTTCCAGAAAAGCCCCCTCCTCCCATATCTACTTATCAAAATCCTACCCATCCCTCAAGGTCTTGCTGAAATGTTGCCTTCTCCATGAAGCCTTGCCTGATTCTGTCAGCCTGCTAGAGTTTTTTCCTCCCTTTATATTCTACTTCTGCAGTTAACACATTGTACTAACTCTTCTCAATACGTGTTAACTCTCCTGCTACATGAGAAGTTTCAGAAAGGCTGGCTCCATATGAATCTGTCACCTATACCTCTCAAGCATGCTATTTCTCTGAAATTAGAAGTGCCTTCATTTTTTAAGAGCCCCCTATCCCAGGATATTTATCCTTGGAGAAGTAGCAGGTTAAATCTCTATTGGCTCACAACCTTTTCAGGAGTTAACTCTCCAACTTAAATAACTGAGATAAGAAAGCCTTAGGAGATGGGAGCTATGACTGGAGGGTGGGGAGGGGGTGTTCAGAAAAAGGGAACACTGAGGTTAAGGAGCACTGGGGGGGGGGGATGAAAGCAAAGTGAGACAAACTTTATCTCCATCACAGTTAGAAATAAGTTCACCCAATTGACCATATTCCCCCACATCTGTACAAATAGGCACACACAAAGACATGCCTACACAGAGCTGGGAGTTCTCATTCATTCCTTAGAGATGATACCTGAAGAGAAAGTAACAACAATTTTAGCAGATCCTCTATGCCCCATACTGAGCTGAAAGAAAATTGAAGAGCAGGGATACATATCCTAGGTCATCAAAAACTGAGGCTGGGCATGCTACACAGAGATAAGTATTTGCTTTAGAAGTAGAGAGTAATGGGAGATCAGAAGAAATGATACAAGGACACTGGCAGGGTCTCTCTGAAGAACTTTAGAATCTATTGTGAGACATGGGAGACACTGGCACAGAACTACCCAGCATGGTATGCCAGCATCAAAGTGCTGTGCTCTATGAGCAAAGCAGAAAAGCAGCAGCTCAAAAGAAATGTGAGATGTGCAAATTTAGAGACACCTCCCCTCCAAATGTCCACATGGAGCCTTCTGAGCTCCTATTGGTCTGATCAACAACAGTCAGACACACTGTACCTTGACTCCAACACAGTGATGCCACTTTGGTCCTCTCAAGGACAAAGGACCACCAGCACCGGAGAGGAAGGGGGAGTTAGTGATAGGGGTCCTGACAGTCAACAGGGTCTAGTGACTAGGCTGCTGGCCTGGGAATCGGGAAGACAAAGGTTCTAATCCTGCCTCAGGCCAACATTAGCTGTGACACACAGCATGTTGTTTGACTGTTCTCAGTCTGTTTTCTCTTTGTAAAATAAGATGAATGATCCCATATTTTAATGAAAGTACTTTATAAGCATTATAGAAATGTGAGTTGCTGTTGCTATTATTCTTCATGTGTTACAGTTTTCCACCAAAACCTATCCTCTCCCTATCCCCTCATCCTTGCTCCTTCACAAGACATGTTTGAGAGATTTTTGGATCATAGATTTAGAACTGAAAGGAAATTCAGAAGTCCAACTCCTTCGTTTTACAGATGAAGAAACCAAGACAGGCAGAGGTTATGTGACTTGACCAAGGTCACACAATTAGTAAGCATCTGAGGCAGATTTTGAATTCAGGTCTTCTTGACTCCAAGGCTAGTTCTGTTTTGCTCAGGTAAAGTGACCATTTAAACAAGACTACAAGATATATTTTGTTGGAATAAATAAGTTTTTCTTGAAGCTATGTGCTTAGCTAACATTTCTAGGTCTTATAGGAGAATAGAGGGCAATTAGGTAGCACAGTAGACATAAGCATTAGACATGGAGTCAGGAAGATCTGAGTTCAAATCCAGCCTCAGATACTTACTAGCTGTGTGACCTTAGGCAAGTCACTTAACTTCTATCTGCCTCAGTTTTTTCATCTGTAAAATGGAGATAATTCTAGGATATACCTCTCAGAGTTGTTGTGAGGATAAAATGAAATAACAATTGTAAAGCACTTAGCACAGTGCCTGGTATATAGCAAGTGCTATGTATATATTAGCTACCAAAGGGGTCCCAAAAAAGCATGTGACAGTAAGATCAGGATAAGGACTAGTACTATCTCTTAGGATGTGAACCCTCTACTGTATACACTTCTCAAAGAGAGTAGATTAACCCCACTCATACCCACAAAACAGTGGGCAGAACTGCTGGAATAAATTAGAAATTGTCCCTCCCTAGAGATACTCAAGGATCATTTTTCAGGGATATCAAATGGAGTACTCATACATGGGCAAGAGGATTTTTGGAGAAGATCTCTCAAATCCCTTCCAACTCTGGGTTTACAAATTAAAAAATAATTCAAAGCCCCAAGTTTAATATAATCAGGTTCTGAAATGTACTATACAAACACATTGCTTAAATCTTCACTTCTGACCTTTTTCCCATAGATTCAAGACTGGAGGGAAAATACACTTTAAGAGATGACATTTTGTGATATGTTTTCAACCAGACTTTAGACCCCTCTGGAGTTCCAATTATTGATCTCAGGCAAAATTCAGAGCACCACAGATATCCAAGAAATGGTCATCTTCTTATTTTCCTCCTCCTCCTTATTCTCTTTTATAAGGAGTCGGTATTATTACTAAGAGACTTGTAGTGCTTGTACAATTGGGGCTGCCTAGTTTGAGTATTTCGCTCAAGTTGAGTATTTTTGGATGGATCTTGGCTGGCCATCACCACCTCCAGAGAAGAGGAAGGAAAGAAGGAAACATCTGGAAGTGACAGCATTTCGTTCTGGACCTTGCCCACATGAATGATGCACTAAGACAATTCTCTGCCTTATCATAAATTCTGCAAACTCATGAACTTTGCAATCTCTGAAGCTCGGCACTGTATGGAAGCCACTTATCTTGTGCTGAAAGCAATATAAAAACAGATGGCAAAGAGTGCATCGAGAGATAAATCAGCGGCCTCACTGCCAGGAGTTTGCGGACAAATCCAACACAGCAAGACTCTCGGACATGGGACTTGCTCAACTGGGGCATTCCTGGGGTGAAGCAGCCTGGCCTGGTGGAGGAGGCAGATGAAAGGCAGAGAGAGAGAGAGAGAGAGAGAGAGAGAGAGAGAGAGAGAGAGAGAGAGAGAGGGAGGGAGGGAGGGAGGGAGGAGAGAGAGAGAGAGAGAGAGAGAGAGAGAGAGAGAGAGAGAGAGAGAGAGAGAGTCCTGTGTGGGGAGATGGAAGATCCCATCTCAAACTGCCCCAGTAAATCTTACCTGCCCTAGAAAGGGGACCAAGCTGATGGCTGATGGATGATGTGGTGGCTTTCTGTCAAGTAAAACACTATCTCTAGAGTTGCAACCAAGGCTGGCACCCCAAGGTAGGACCCACCTAATAATTTGTCCCTGTAATAAAACCAAGTAAATGCCATCAAGAATGTACTAAACAATGCCTACAGTGACTATAGGCAGGTCAAAGGAATAAGAGAACAAGGAAAAGGGGGCAAGAAGAAAGGGAGAAGGAAAAGAAAAGGACTAGTAGAAAGGAAGAAAAGGGGGTCAGGAAGGAAGGAAGGAAGGAAGGAAGGAAGGAAGGAAGGAAGGAAAATGGGACAGGAAAAAGGAAGAAGAAAAATGAAGAGAATGGAAGAAGAAAGGAAGGAAAGAGGGACAGAAAGAAAGGGAGAAGAAAAGAATAGAAGAAAGGAAGTAAATGGGTGAGGAAGAAAGAGAAAAAAGAAGGGGAAAGGGACAGGAATAAAGCAAGAAGAAAACTAAAGAGAATGAAAGAAGGAAGGAAGGAAAGGGGGCAGAAAGAAAGGGAGAAGAAAGGAAGGACAAGGGAAAAGAAAGGAAGAAAAAGGAATAGAAAGAAAGATAAGAGAAAAAGAAAAGGAATGAAAGACAAAAGGGAGAGATGCAGGAAAAAAAAGAAAAATAGGTCTATATATATTCAGGTACCATTCAGTTAAATCAGCTCTATAATTTCTTCAGTTTGAACCCTGTTTCCAAGACTATGGGCAAATTGTTTAACCAATCTGAGCTCAGTTTTCTTATCTATAAAATGGAAATAATTTTGTGATTCTCAAATGGGAAAAAAATTGGTAAAGCATTTTGTAAACTTTAATGTCCCCTATGTGTTAATTATTACTAATATTCTTGTAATAAAGAGTATGTCCATAGAGAACAAAGCAAGAAATCAACTATACCAGTACAGGATGGGGAAAGTATGGGTAGACAACAGTTTGTGAGAAAAGTTCCAGGGGGTTTAGCAGGATAAAAGTTTCCAAGGACTTTTGACTTCCCCAAAGTCAAAAGTTTCACACATAAGATAAAAAGCAATCCTGATCTTAAGCAAAGTGTTAAGATGCAGGGGTGGGGAACCTGTGACCTTCTAGGTCCTTATGTGAGGCCTTCTGACTGAGTCCAAGTTTTACAGAACAAATCATTTTCTTCCATGAAATCTGGATTCAGTCAAAAGGCTGTACTTGAGGACCTAGAAGAGGCCACATGTGACCTCAAGGCCATAGGTCCCCCACCCCTAGAGAGCTCCAGATTCCAGAATAAGAGAGGTGGCTCCCCTACTTTATTCCTCTCTGGACAAATCGCATTCATATTGCTGTGCTCAGTTCTGGGCCTCATATTTTAGAAGGATATTCATGAATTAGAGAATATCCAGAAGAAGATGGAAAGGATAGTGAAGGAAGCAGAAGCAATGTGAAAAAGATCTCTTTAAAGTACTGCAGATATCTGGCCTAATGTCTGATCACCAGGGGTGACCCAATGGCTGTCCTCAAATATATGGAGGACTGCCGTGTAAAAGACTTGTTCTCTTTGGCTCCAGAGAACAGGACCAGAAGCAATGGGTATAAATTCAAAAGAGGTTGATTTAGGCTTGGAGTGGAGAAATGTTCCCTAATAGAGCTGTCCAAAATAGAATTGGCTGACTCATAAGGAAGGGACGCATATGCTCCTGGGGATCTTCCACTGGAAGCAGAATAACCACTTGCTGCTCTGAGAGTCTGTGGTCATATATTTTTTGTGTCCCATAAAGATCCATGAAGTATTTTCCCCCAACAAGTATCAATAAATATCAACTCATGAATGAAGAGGTGATGCTGGTGATGATGGAAAATGTACTCAGAGAATCGCTAAGATGAACACAACCTTGTGGACCTGAGACCTAAGAGAAATCAAGCACAGATGGATGAAGATGTAAGCACATTCCCTCCTCAGTATTGTGCCTGAAACCCATGCTCAAAGGTGTCTTCCTCCAGAAAGTATCCCTACTAATTTCCATTCTGTGCTGATCGCTTTTTTGATGAGCATGCCTTGAACACATACAAGTTCACGCAAAGAACTTGCTGCCTCTCATGGGAGGCAGTTCTCATTTGGACAGATCTATTGGTAAGGGACGCTGGAAGCTTTACTTCAAACAGAAAGCTGAAGGTCTTATGGCACACTATCTACCTCCTAAGTCAGCTTCTTCCATTGTTGGCAAATGATTCATTACACTGAACCAAAATCTGCCTCTCTTTGATCCCTACATGTTGGTCCAAGTTCTCTACTCCAGTGTCTCCAGTACTAGGAGGTGCATAAAAGAGTGAGGAAGAGGAAGGAGGAGAAGGAGGAAAGAAAGAGAGGAAGTAGAGGAGAGAATGCAGAAGGGAGAAGAAGGGGGAAGAAGACTAGGAGGAAGAGGAGGAGGAGGAGAAGGAGGAGGAGGAGAAGAAGAAGAAGAAGAAGTAGAAGAAGAGAAAGAAGAAGAAGAGAAAGAAGAAGAAGAAGAAAGAGGAGGAGATGGTGATGATGATGGAAGAGGAGAAAGAAGAGGAGAGGAGGAGGGGAAAGGGGAGGAAAAGAGGACAAAAGTGGGAGAGAAGGAAATGAGAGAGGAGGATGAGGAGAAATCACATTTATATAATACTTTGAGGCTTAATAATAAAGATAGCTAGCATTTACATAATATTTTAAGATATACGAAGTGCTTTACATATGTTATCCTATTTAAGCTCATTCCTCACAACAACTTGTTAGATAGATAATGGAAACATTGTCATCCTCATCTTATAGATGAGAAAACTGAGCTCTAGAGTGGTGAAGTGATTTGTCCATCGTCACACAGCTGGTCAATGTCAGAGCCAGACTACTGACTGGCTGATTTATTGACTATGGTGCTTAGAATAGGATAAGTCCTTGCCTCATGACCTGAGGGAAGTTGTAGGAGCACAGGGAGTACTTGTCAGACTAGTGATCCTCTACCATAACAGTTGACTTTTTAACCACTCTGCTGTCAGGAGTGATTATAGGGCGAGGGAGCTGCTCTGCCTCCCCAAAGAATAAGGGTCTTCTTCTGGACCAAAACAAAAAGCACCACCTCGGGAAGAGATGACCCCGAAGCAGGTGATTACACCAGCATTTATTCCATTCCAAGTAGGAGATGCCTGCCTGCTGGTATTGCTTCAAAACACCCACACTCTCCCTCTCCCCTCTTCTCTCAAAGCCCAACCACCAAAATGTTAGGGCTCAGAGCAGCGGCTGCACAGAGACAATAATCACTAATCAAGTCGAAGTTTCATTTTAATCAGTTCAGTTGTTCAAGGAAGAAACACAGCCAGTGGCTAGGCTGGGAGAATTATCATTCATCATTGCCACATGCTGAAGGGGCCACCCATAGGGCTGAGTCACCACCAGTCTGAGTGACCTTCCTCTTCCCGGGTGGTTTCTCTTGGCATCAACTGGGCATTCTGCAGAGCAGCTGCTGGACAAATGGAAATTTTCTCTGCGTGCTCTTTCTGCTTCCCATCCTGTTCTTCCTCAGGGAAAAAAGTTACAGATCCTTACAGCTAGACAGGGTCCAAAAGAGGTCATCTAGTAATACCTCCTTAGCCCTGGTCAGGCCTCCCCCAACTTTGTCATGTCCCATTCTTTTCCAGCACCTAGTAGAGTGCCTGCCGCATAGTAGGTTCTTAATATATGCTAGGTCATTAATTTTCTTAGGCAGTATTACATTCAGAGCTCTTTCATAGGAACAATGTTATTAATGGGCTATCGACTCAACTCCATTACAATGGGGCTTTGTGACCTTTCAATGAGGTTTGGTTATCAGTTATTGATGATGCTGTTAGAAAACAACATTGGCTGAGATAAACTTATGCGGGTTATTTTGGCATAGATTTTGATAGTGTTTCTCTCTCTCTCTCTCTCTCTCTCTCTCTCTCTCTCTCTCTCTCTCTCTCTTTCTCTCTCTCCTGCCTTTGTCTGTGTTGATCTCTCTGTGTCTCTTTTTCCAACTTTATCTCCCTGTCTCTGTGTGTGTGTGTGTACGTCCTTTTCTCTTTCTGTATTTGTCAATCTGTCTGCTTCTCTATGACTGTCTGTTTCTTTGCCTTTCTCTGTCTCTGTCTCTGTCTCTGTCTCTGTTTCTGTCTTTTGAAGTCTTTGTTTCTCTCTTTGTCTTTCTCTGTCACTCTTTGTTTGTGTCTATCCACCTAACTGTCTATCTGTCCTGCTCAGTTCGATTCAATTCTATTCTATTCTCTCTCATTCTCTCTGTTCGTCTTTGTCTTTCTGAGGTTCCTGTCTCTATCTCCATATGCCTCCCCTATCCCTCTCTTATTATAGTATATTTAACCACATATTTACCAGTGGTGATTCATAAGTGAAAAGTGGTATAAAAGGCCTCAAATAGTACAAGTATGAAAAGAAAAAGTAATGGGTCAGTTGTATGGAGAAAGCAAATGATAAAAAATAAATTGTTTGTGTCCATAAAATAGTAAATGACCCAGAGAAAGACTTCCAGTGTATCTGATGAGTCTTCTATGGAGGAATCGTGGAAGGACATGGAAGAAGACCTGGTAGAGGATGGGTTCTTAACCTGGGGTCCATGAATTTAAAAGAAAAAAACAAGCATGTTAATAACTGTATTTGCATATAATTTGTTTCCTTTGTACTATACACATTATATTTTATTTTATGTATTTTTTTTGCTTTTTGGAGGGCAATTGGGGTTAAGTAACTTGACCAAGGTCACATGGCTAGGTTGTTTTTTTTGTTTGTTTGTTTGTGTGTGCGTTAAGTGTCTGAGGCCAGAACCAAACTCAGGTCCTTCTGACTCCAGGGCTAATGCTCTACTCACTGCGCCACCTAGCCACCCCTATTTTATGTATTTTAAAACATCCATAGGCTTTAATAGCCTGCCAAGGGGCACACACATACAAAAATGTTTAAAACCCCTGTAATAGAGTGAAAAAACCTAGCTGCACAATGGTCTACAATAAATAAAAAATATCTATACATTTGCCATCCAAAATCCATTGAAGTCTCAAAGTATACCTTAGTTTGGCAGACATTTTGTAAACTTTCAAGCATGTAACTATGGCTGTGGTTGTTTTTGTAGTTATCATTATTATTATTTAATTAATAAAAAATTCAGCCAATATGAAACAGCAAGGCACCTTCAAAGACATCTAGGTACTACCTAGGTAGTAGATACTACGCCAGATTAGACAAATCACCAGCACTGCCTTGGATGCCTTAAGGCTTTCCCTTAAGACTCTGAAGTAGACAAGCCAGGATTCTGAACCCAAGAGCCTTTAAAATAGCAGTGCCCCCAAACCACCAGACCTGCTTCCAGGGCAACACCCATATTCATCATTAAGGGAAATTTTGCTGTACAGAAGGATCCTACTTTCTTAATCACCACCAGTAACAACTGCTGATCAGTTTTCAGCAATTGGCAGATTGTCATAAGACCCTAAGAGTTGCCATATTCCCCAGACAAACACTACTACTTTTAGCCCAGCCCTCACAGACATTGTCTAGGGAAATAACTCCTGTGGACAAAATTCCAACCAACCTCCCATCAACTGTCACATGTTGTACAGGCAAGCCTGCCTACCTGAAGCAGTGAAGTGCGCTAGGGGAGAAATGGGAGGCCATATGTGCCAAGCAAGTCAAACTACCATGACTACCTCAACCACCTCCTTCAAATACTCTGATAGGGACAGCCCAGGACCCTTAACCCAAGAGCCCAGGGAATAGTGACATTAAACAAAGGCGTCACTAAGAAGTCTTAACAGCTGCTTTGCTGCTGCAGGCTAAGGACCATATGACATTTCCATCTGACTTGCAACAGAAATCTTCAAGATGTGCTGTCTCCCCCATTCAAATGTGAGCTCCTTGAGAGCAAGGACTGTCTTGTTTGCCTATCCATATCCTCAGTGCCTAGCACAAAGTGCACATAAGCACTTAAAAGTGCTTTATTCATTTAGCAGCAGCAGAAATAGTAATAGTAATTATTTTACTATTCAGGATCTCCAGAAATGGAGATTCCATAACTCCCACCTTGGTAGTCCATTCCAGAGTTTTATTATCTAAAAAGGTGTTCTTTTCATCTAGAAGTTCATACTATAAAAAGAAAGAAAAGATAAATAGAAACAGCTGGAGTAAGAAGTCCCAAATCTACCACTTACTAACTATGCTGTCTTGGGTGAGTTACCTGACAAATTTGATTCTGAGTTTCATAGGATCATTGATCTAGAGTTGAAAGGGACTTCAGAGGACATCTAATACAACTTTGTTTTACAGATGAGGAAACTGAGGTCCAGGGAAGTTAAGTGATGTGACCAAGATGAAGCTTACAGGTAGTAAGCATTTGAATCCAGGTCCTCTGACTTCCAAAATTGTGCTCTTTCTGCTGTTCCATGATACCCCCCCCCCAAAAAAAAAAACTTACAAGATCACAGCTTTAGGGATGAAAGGGACATTATACCAGAAAGTAAGAATTGTTCCATAACTGATGCCAACTACTAGTCAATCTTTTCTGGGATAGACAGGAAAGTGGGATTAAACTCAATTGGTGTACCTCAACTGGATTCTATCTTTGACTCCAGCTTTTTATCATTGCTTGTTCCCTCAATTGTTCTGGCTGTGTCTTGGCCATCACCAGTCATCTTGACTTTGGTCTTGCCACTGAATCTGGAGGAGAGAGTGAGGCTGATGACTTTGTGCTGTTCTGCTTCACTTAAATCTAATTCACACACAAGTCAAGATGTCACCCTCCTGATGTCATTGGTCCTCTTGGAGAATGAAGGACAAGCAACAATCATATGTGATCAGACTTTGTGTGGGCTTAGGAGCAGCTGAAACACCCAAAGCTATTACAGCTCTGCTGACTTACTACCTCTGTAATCTTGCTTAAGTCACTTTAACTTTTGGGACCTCAGTTTGTTCACATGTCAAACGAGGGGGTTAGACTGGGTGGTCTCTGAAGCACTTTTCCATCCTTAGATCTATGGGATCCTAGCACCTCCTTCTACCACAATGACAAACCATTTCCTCCCCCATATTCACATCCCTCATTTGTTCCAAACTCCTCTCTATAGGCTGCTCAATCCAAGAGAGAGAATCAGCCTTCCCATTCTCTGACTCCTTTAGGTTCCCTGTCAGAAGTGTCCATGCAATCATCCACCATTCACTTTGGCTGTTGATGGCAGTTCTGGAATGGCGGGAACATCCCAGGGAAATCCCCTGCACATGTTTCAGCTTGCTATCTGTATCCTCTTCAGCCTTTACACCCTGCAGTGATACATTCTCCCTATGACCATAAGAGGGATAATAATATGTGCCTTACCGATCACCTAGGGTTGTTGTGAGGATCAAAAGAAAGAATGTGTGAGAAAATGATTTGTCAACTTGAAAAGGCTGTACCAGTGGTTCTCAAACTTCAGGCAGCAGAAGAACCTTTCACTTGAAAAAAAACTTTTGTGGAATGCTAGCAGGAAAATCTCTTTAAATGATTTTTTTAAAATAAAGGCCTGTTGCTAATGGTGTCAAATAATATAAGGCTAGCTAAATATAAATTCTGCTGAGTATCTGAAGCCCTTTGACCTGCTTATAAAACAAGTAAGCTCCTGAAGAATGACCCATCTTTTATCTCTTTCCAACCCATGTTTTCATTTCAAATGCACTGAGTGGAACAAAGAAGAGATAGGGGAAGCTCTCTAAGAATCAAAGATGTTCTCCTTCTTAGCCAGAGCCTTCCATGGAGCCAATGAAAGGAAGGATAAGGACACATAGAGCTTGGCATGGCACTAAGTCAAGGTGGAAGGAATCAAGGAGGAAAAGAACCAGCTCTGTATCCTAAGTGGGGTTCACTACAGGGGGAGACTGGCTTCAGTTGACTATGACATGAGACACCTGAGGGCTACTTTCCACCGGTTTCTTTCATCAGCTTTCTTAGTGGGGCCCATAGATATCACAAAATCACTCAGTTTCAGAGTTGGAAGAGCTGTCCTCAGAGACCCTCTAACACCTGGACAAGAAGCCTTTCTACAACATCTTTGACAAGTGGTGATCTGCCCTTTGCTCGTAGACCTCCAGTGAAGGGAACTCACTAGCTTTCTAGCATGCTCTTCCATTTTTAGATAGCTCTACTTCTTAGAAAGTTGCTTTTAAATTTTTTCCTGATATAAACCCTAAATTTGCCTCTTCATACATTCTTTCCTTAGGGGCAAAAGAAAACAAGAGAAACAAATTTGAAATTGCCTGAGGTCAACTCCCACTTCTGTCAAATTTTACCATGTGACCTTGGGCAAGTCATTACATCTCACTGGTCCTCAGTTCCCTCCAAATGAAAGTGTTGGAGCAGATAGCCATCATTATTACAGTTAAAGGGCACTTTCATCCTTCCAGTTACTCAAGTTGACAATCTAGGTAGTCTCTATAACTCTTTACTCTCTCACCTGTCCAAATCCAAACTGTTGCCAAGCCTTGTCAATTCTATCTTTGCAAATCTCTAGTATTTTCCTTCTTCTCTCCTCCCACACTACCACCACTCTGGTTCAGGTCTTCATTACTTCATACCTGGACAATTGCAATAACCTGATGGTTGTTCTCCCTACCACAAGTTTCTCCAAACTCGAGTCCATCCTCCATTCAGTGTCCCTAACTCTGGATGCTCTCCACCTAAACAATGTCTTTCTCAATAGAATTAAACACAGCATTCTTGCTGTCATCTTGCCAGGGCAGAGTAGAATGGAACCATCACCTCCTTATTCCTGGATGCCATGACTCACTTAACTCAGCACATTATCACATTAGTAATTATGTCACTTTTGACTTATATTGAACTTGAAGTACACTTTAAAAAAATCTTTTCTCAGCCACACTGCTCTCTAATCATTCTTCTTCTGATGTGTACTTGTAAAGTTGATTTTTTTAACCCATGTATTAGACATTGATTCAACCTGTCAAGATCTCTTTGGATTCTGACTATGACACAGTATGTTAGCTCTTGCTCCCAACCTTGTGGCAGTTACAAATTTGATAATCATGTCATCTGTGCCTTTATCCAAGTCATTGATAAAGATGTTAAACAGCCCAAGCACAGATCCCTAGGGCATTCCCCTGGAGACTTCCTTCCAGGTTGACATTGAACCATTAATGATTATTCTTTGAGTGTAGTCAATTCTGAATCCATATAATTATACTATTATCTAGCCTATATCTATCCATCTTTTCCCCAAGAATAGGACTAAGGACTTTATTAAATTCTTTGCTGAAACCTAATGTTTTGCTTTCACCTCTAAACCAACTATCCATTCAGGTATCTTGCAATCTTCTTGGTGCCAGTGACCAGCTTCACCCCACCCAGAACAGCACCTTCTACACCAAACCTGGACCTCTGCACCATGAATCACACCAGATTCTATGCCTCCAAATTCTGTGCAAATTAATCCACTTGGAGAAGTCTTTGGGACTCCCACCTTGAGGTCTTCTTAATTAGTGACTGAACGAATGCAAAGTTTTTTCTTTAGTCACTATTACACCTCAGAGACCCCTAGACTTTAGATCATGCTACATCTTCACTTCCTATATGTAATGGTAATGGGAATTTTAATATCTTCCCTGCTTTGAAGATATACGCTGGCCCCACTAGGCAGAATGTAATCTCCTGGTGAGAGGAGTTTGCTGAAGGGCGGAGCAGAGTCCACAGAGAGCTAGGAGTCAGAGCAGCTAGATTGGAGGGAGGAGAAGATGCATCTGAGGGAGACAGTTAGGTTTGTGAGTAAATGTTGGTTTGTGGGAAGGTTAAAGGATGCTGTGGCTCTCTGTGCTGTTATACCTTATTAACTTCTTTGCTAATATTTGGGAATTGGCTTGCTGGTTTGGGGATTTGGTTTTCTGGAGTCTGAATAGATGTTTTGCTTCTGTCTTCTCTATGGAGAATCTGTTGTATTTTGCAACTGAGCACTATGCAGGCACATTTATAGTGACCACTGAGACTGTGAATATTGCATTGGTGCTATATTTGGTGATAAGGATGGGATTGCAAAATATCAGACCTCTATTTGGAGGCAGAAGGGATTTAGAAGAAGAAATGGCTATTGCAAGACAAAAGGATTTACCTAATTCCTCCCTAGCAAGGGAGTGGTCTAAAAGTACAGGGCTCTGTGAAAACTGGGAACTGAGGTTACAGAAGGGAGAACCTAGAGATTTAGAAATATGTTTGCAAAGAATACCAATAAAACAAGGGAGAGAGCTGGAGACAGTGTGTAGAAGGAGCTGGGCTTTACTAACAGGTTACCATGTTATGTTTAAGAGCAAAGACCAGCTGTTACAAGAAAAAACTCAAATGGAAAGAGGGTTTGCTATGTTGCATCATTCAGGCTCTCCTTTAGAAGAGCAAGTTAAAGGAAATCAAGTGGTAGAAGAGAAGATTGTTGTGAATTTGGCTCAGAAAAAGAAGCAGAAAAATAATAGGAGGAAAGTTCATACAGTTTTGGTAGAGACTGAGTCTAGTTGCTACGATGACAACAGCCAAGAGAGTGCATGGGGAGCAAGCAATATAATGTTAAATGATTAAGCTTTTACAAGGACAGAAGCTCATCCCATACTAAGAAGAAAGCAGCAGAATCAGAGAAGCCAAACAAGATTCAGGGAAATAATTGAGGATTTCACTCAGCAGATTACTGGGATATTAAGCAGATTCAGCCAAAGGATAGGAGAATCATTGGTGTCTTGAATGGTGACAATCAATGATGAAGGGGCCAGAGAAATATGGATATATAGTGTGGACTGCTTGAAATTTATAGGTAACTGTCAGAATCCTTTTGTCCAGCAAACTTTTAGAGATTTTCATATGGCAGGAAGTAACAAAATGACCAATCTGTTAACTTTAGATGCCAATGGATGCAATAGAATATATCTCACTGATTCTATGTGGCCTAGTGGAGAGAAACCCTGGCATTCACTTAGAGACTGCATGAGAAAGTTGAAAGAAGTAATGAAAACTGCTATCATCATTGGAGATACAAATGCATAGCATGATATCCCCTGAGCAGTTTCTCATATAAATATCATAGTGGGGGCAGCTGGGTAGTGCAGTAAATAGAGTGCCAGCCCTGGAGTCAGGAAGATCTGAGTTCAAATCTGGCCTCTGACACTTAAAACTTACTAGCTGTGTGACCTTGTGCAAGTCACTTAACCCCAACTGCCCTGCTTTCCCCCTCCAAAAAAACAAAAATAAAAAACAAAAAACAAATGATCATAATAAAAAAATATCATAGTGAAGATGGTACCTCCTCCTTACAAGCACCTACTTCTAACTCTACTAATTGGTGAAATAGGGTACCCTCTTTTGGAGGTGCTGGATAAGATTTCACAGCTAAAGGACTAGGGAGAATTGGGAAAAGATAAATTTCCTTGAGAGAGAAAAGTAAATGGCCAATGGATTCAAAGTCAGAATAGATCAACAAGAAAAGAACTGTTTACTGCTCTTTGAGAGCAGGGGTTGATTTTGGAAAAATTGATGGTATTCCAACTAATGAACTATATGAAATGTACTGAGAAAAGGGGCTTAATATTAGATAGAATAGGATACTGAGGACTACCCCCTACAGATCCTCCTGAACCATTTTATCCAAGTTCATCACACCTTCAGGAAGAATAGGAAATTAGCCAAGCTCCAGTTCAGATTAAAGAAATGTACAGATGGGATTGCAGACCCCATATCAATCTGACTATATATTGGAAAAATGGATCAAATAATGTAATAATTTTTATAGAGGGTATTAAATGATACTGGGTCAGAGGCCTCCCTTATTTATGGGAACCCTGAGAAATTCAAGCATGGAACTCCTATTACCATCACGGGACTAGAAGGGGCTAAAATATTAGCCAGACAAGTCAAATTAAT
Source organism: Gymnobelideus leadbeateri (assembly GCA_011680675.1). NCBI lineage: Eukaryota > Metazoa > Chordata > Mammalia > Diprotodontia > Petauridae > Gymnobelideus > Gymnobelideus leadbeateri. The sequence goes on from WOXC01009319.1 coordinate 81,409, forward strand.
GATAAAAATTGGACAATTACCTAAGAAAGAATATACTGTGGTTATTGTACCTATTCCTGAATACATTATTGGAATAGATATATTAAGAGGCATGACCCTGAATTTACCTGAAGGAAGATACCAATTTGCAGTAAGGAAGATAGAATTATTACAGTTTTAGTGAGAAAAATAAAAATGTACCCAATCACTTTACCTGAACCTTCTGAAGTAATTACTTTAAAGCAGTATCATGTGCCAGGTGGGCAAGATGAAATTACCAACACTATAAAGGAATATGTTGAAGCAGAAGTATTAGTCCCTACAACTATATGATGGAATAATCCAGTACAAAAATCAGATAGGACATGGAGAATGACAGTGGATAATAGACAATTGAATAAGGTGACTCCCCCCTTGTATGCTGTTGTTCCAGATGCCATCACCTTAATAGAAAGGATCCAGAAATATGATGGGACTTCATACACAGTTATTGATTTAGCCAATGCTTTCTTTACCATATCAATAGATTGTAAACAATGGGAAAAGTTTGTTTTCACTTGTCAGGGCAGACAATATCTTTCACCCCCTTGCCACAAGGATATTTGCATAGCCCTACTATTTGTCATAGGATTGTGACTGAACATTTGGATGAATTAAAGCTACAGCTTAGCCACTACATTGATGATATTATAACACAGGGGGAAAAATGTAAAAGTGGAGAAGAGTTTGACACTTTTAATTGAACATATGAAAAGCAAAGGGTGGGAAAATAACCCTGCAAAGATTCAAGCACCAGTTCAAAACATAAAAATTTTGGATTATACAACAGAATAAGGGGCTGAGATTCTTCTGCAAGCCTGACAAAACATTCAGCATTTTCCTATCCCTACCAATAAGAATGAGGCCCAAAAGTTTGTAGGATTATTTGGATATTGGAGACATCACATTCCACATCTGGGACAGATTTTGAAACCCTTATATAAAGTTACTTGGAAGAAATATGAACTTGACTGGGGACTTGAGCAGAGTAAAGCTTTTGAAGAAGCCAAAGCTGCTATACAATTGGTTCTAGATTTATGGCCTATGCAAAATGGCCCAGTGGAATTACAAGTGACTGTATAGGTTGAATATGTAAACTGGAGTTTATGGCAAAAACAGCAAAGCTGAAATGTACCCTTAGGATTTTGGTCTCAGAAACTTCTTTCATCTAGAGTTCAATAAACCCTTTTTGAAAAGCAGTTATTAGCTGTATATTATACTTTAATAGAGACTGAACAACTGACTCTGGGCCATGAAGTGATATTAAGGCCTGGAATCCCAATTATGACCTGGGTAATAAGTACCCCAGGTTTTCACAGAATTGGACATGCACAAGAGGCCAACAAAATTAAATGGAAATGGTATATTCAAAACAGAGCTAAAACAGGCAAAAGTGGAGTTTCTCCTCTACATGAATCTATAGCAAACATTGATACTGAGGGAAATAATACACCTCCTAAACCAAAGCAACAGTTGGTATAGTCCTTGGTAAAATGGAATGAAAGATGCAGTGAATTAACTGAAGAAAAGAAGAAACATGCATGATTTACTTATGGGACAGCAAAATATTTGGGCCATTTGGAAAGTACTGGAATAGGTGGAAGTAATCAATATGCTAAACTTATGGCAGTACATCAAGTCATCAAAACAGAACAAGGAGGACAGTGTCATGTATTTACTGATTCATGGGTGATAGGTAATGGGTTAGTTACATGGATGCTTATGTGGAAAAATTAAAATTGGGAAATTCATGGTAAACAAGTCTGGGGCAAAGAATTATGGGAAGACATATGGAACATGTCTTTGATTACTAATTTGTCAGTTTTTCATGTAGATGCTTATGTGGTCCTTGACCTGCCAGAACATGAACACAATGCACATACTGATCAACTAGCAAAGATGGCTACTCAATATATTGTCCCTACTCTGACATCAACTGGTGTTCTTGTACCTAGCAAAATGGGTCCATCAAACAGTCAGCCATTTAGGGATCCAGGCCACATACTGGTGGGCACAAGATCAAGGTATTAGCATCTTTCATTTATTGTTAAACAGATAGCAGAGGGATGTCATATATTCAATTGGAAAAGGAACAAACTGTTCCTCGGGTAGTAACTAGGTAGATAGCAAGGGGAAACGTCCCAGCCCAAATGTGGCAAATGGATTATATCGGTCATCTACCACAAGATAAAGGTATGTGTATATGTACTTGGGTTGACACCTATTCAGGTGTACTAGTGGCTTGTCCTTATAAGAATACAACCCAGAAAAACACCTATAAAATTCTAGATCCCATAAGACCATATTATGGAAATCCAATGCAGATTCAGAGTGACAATGGGTCACATTTCAAAGGTAATGAAATGAAGAGAGACTGTATATTAAACAATATGGAATGGATATATCATATTCCATATTATCCTCAAGCATCTGGGTTAATTGAAAGAATAAATGGATTATTGAAAGAACAGTTAAGGAAGTCAAGTTCTAACAATTTGTATCAACATTGGAAAGATAATTTGTTCACTGCTTTATGTAATTTGAATAATAGACCATTGGAAGGAAGTACACCTCTAGCCAGAATGATGACCCCAAATCTTCAAATTGGAAAACAGCAGACATATAAGATCCCAAATATTAAGTATTGGACTGTGAAGCAAAATGTTCCAGCACTGTGTCTAGAAACACCTGGTTCAGCAGGTATGATTTATCAGCTAAAAAACTGACCTCTTGAATGGGACCTCTTGGGGCAGGGACAGCTCCATGTCCAATTCAGCTGGAAGTAGCTATGGAGATCTTTGCCCCTTAGCCCAAGATTTTAAGCCCCATTCACTTGAGGAAAAACATATGGGGTGCTTATACCCAAGCCCCCACCCTAAGATATTGTTTCACGTGCTTATTTTCTATTGTCCCTATTATATTGTTGCAAAGTTCTGCCAACACCAGTTACCCCATCAGTTACTCCTAAACTCTCACTAATCTATGTAATGAAACATATTGTTAATGTAGTTTTGCTATGTAAGGGACATGAAAGCTCTTGGGGCTGAATGTAATGGTAATAGGAATTTGAAAATCTTCCCCATCCCTTAATGTCTATGGGAATTTGAAGACCTTCCCTACTTTGAAGATATACCCTGCCCCCTAACAGGATGAATGTTATCACATGGAGCCTGTGGTGGGAGGAGTTTGCTGAATGGTGGAGCAGAGCCCACAGGAAGCTGGGAGTAAGAGCAGCTAGACTAGAGGGAGGAGAGGACTCATCTGAGGGAGACAGGCTTGTGAGTAAATGTTGATTTGTGGGAAGGCTAAAGGATGTTGTGGCTCTCTGTGCTATTGTGGCTTATTAACTTTTTTTCTACTATGATGGAATCAGCTTATTGGTTTTGGGATTTGGTTTTCTGGTGTATGAATATATGTTTTGCTTCTGTTTTCTATATGGAGAGTCTGTTATATTTTGCAAATGAGCATTATGCAGGTATATTTGTAGTGACCATTGTCGCTGTGAATATTGCTTTGGGGCCACACTATACAATAGGCCACCTGATTGCTGCTGTGCCTAAATAGCCCCTCACCTTTCCATCTCTTATTCTGGGCAAAGTAGTCAAATTGATAGTACCACTGGCTCCTGAAATTCCAGATTGACTGGCTGTCTTACACATCAACTCACCATTTCTGTAATTTTCCAGTCTGAAACACTCTTCACTAGCTACCACTTCCCTATATACACTGGCTTTCCCTATTAGAATGTAAGCACCTTGAGAGCAGGGTATATCATTCTGTCTCTATTCCTAGTATTTAACACATCACTTGGCAAACAGTGAGAACTTAATAAATTGTTGTTGAATCATTGATTAGTTGAATAAATATCTCCCTGATCTATAAGATGAATAACTCTATCAAGAAAGTGAATAAGGCTAGTCTGGAATGACACATTCTTAAGGAAGCCATGCTGGACTTTTTTGCTTTGGCTTCCTTTTCTTAATGTTCACTAAACCTCTTTTTGCCAGGAATTGATGTCAACCTCATGGACCTGTAATTTGCTGATTCCATTCTTTTCCCATTTTTTTGAAAATCGGGACATTTGCCCTTTTCCAGTCATGCAGTACCTCTCCCATTCTCCACAATCTTTCAAATATCACTGACAGTGGCTCAGCAATCACATCTGTCAGTCCCTTTAGTACCTGAGAATGTAGTTCATCTAAGCCAGGTGACTAGAACTCATCAAGGGCAGCTAGGTGCTCTTTCACTATCTCCCTACTCATCTTGGCTATCAGCTCCCTATTAGCCACTTTTGTTCTGTCCTTTCCAGTCCAAAGGTCACTCTTCTTGGCAGAGAAAACAGAAGCAAGATAAGAATTGAGCAGCTCTGAGCCTTCTCTCTGTCATCAGTTATCATAGTTCTATCCACCCCCAAGCAGTGATCCTGTCTTTTCTTTCATCCTCTTCTTTTCCTCAATATAGTAAAAACAAACAAATCTTTTTTTAATGTTGATTATATTTTCCAAACCAAAATTAAGAAAATATAGTCTGACAAAGTACCTTTTCTACATATTTTGTAAATAGGACTGAACATTTTAAATTCAGAAATCTCCCAGAAAATTCAGCATCTTATACATAGCAAGCAATTAATAAATATTGAATTCAATCATTGAATGATTTCTGTGTTCCATGAGACATTTCATGGGGAGAAGTGGATAAGGAGATGAGAATCTAGAGCAAAGAATCAGAGAAAATAGTAAAGGAGGATGGGATCTAGAGGGAAAAAAAAGATGAAAAAAAGATGTTCATTGGAAGGAATAGAAATTTGGGGAGTCGAGGACACCAACCAGTAGGGGAAAGGATAGTGGCAAGTCCCACTTGGGACACCAGAGAAACTAGAGATTCCACTGAGTTCAAAGTTTAGAAGCTGTTGCAAGAGAGACAAGGCTCTAGGAACATTGTACAGAAGGCTGTAACTTTAGGCTGTGTCTACAAGAGGTCAGGCTACAAATTGTACTGGCAAGGGAAGTATGGTATCTTCTCTTCTGATCTGTTTCTTAGTTAAATCAGGGAATGAGAACACACAACTGCTCTCCACACCTAGAATGTTCTCCCTCCCAGCCTCCAACCATTAGAATTTCAGCTGAAACACAGCTTCCTCTAGAAAGCATTTCCTGGAGCATCTCTCCCTCAGCTGCCAGTGCCATTGCCTCTAAAGTTAGTATACAGCAAATAGATTTATCTTGCAGGTTCTGATCTCTGTATTGCATTTCCTCCAGTAAGTTCTATAAGAACAAGGACTATTTTTTTTTCTTATTTCTCTGTATTCTTAAAACTTAGCACAATTCCTGGTAGTCAGTTCATATGCATTTATTAAGTACTAAGTCAGTCAATAAGCATTTTTAAGTACCTCCCAGGTGTCAGGCAAGTACTAAGTGCTGAGGATATGAAGTAAAGTGAAAGTCCTTGATCTCAAGGAACTCACAACCTAAGTGGGAGACAACATAGAAATAGCTATGTACAAACAAAACATAGTCAGAAGAAATTGGAGATACTAGAGTGAAGGTGTTAACATTAAGGGGGATCAGAAAGGCTTCTTTGTAGAAGACAGACTTTTAGCTGAGACTTGAAGGAAGCCCAGAAGTTCAGGAAGTGGAGATGAGGGAAAATATCTCAGCTGGAACAGCCAGTGAAAATTCCTGGAGTCTGGAGATGGAGCATTGTGCTCTAGGAGCAGCAAGGGGGCCACAGTGTCGTGAGGTCTCAGAGTGTATAGTTGGGAGTAAGGTACAATAATATTAAAAAGGTGTTGAGGATTTTATATTGGATCCTGGAGCCACTGAGGTTGATTGAAGAGGGTTGGGGAGGAAGGGGATAAGCTTAGATCTGTGGATTAGGGAGATCAGTTTGACAGCTGAGTGGAAAATGGATTTGAGTAGAGAAAGAAAAATCAGGGAGACCAACCAGCAGGTTATTTTGTAATAGTCTAGGCGTGAGGGGATGAAGGCTTACACTAGTGTGTTAACTGTGTTACAGAGAATGGGGTTTATGTATGTATGTATGTGTGTATGTTATATATATATATATATATATATACATATATATAGGTATGGATATATATTATGTATGTGTATAGCTATACATATACATATATGTGTGTATATAGATAGATACATACATGTATATATGTGTATATAAATCTAGGTGGTACAGTATATAGAGTGCCAGTCCTGGAGTCAGGGAGACTCATCTTCCTGAATTCAAATCTTGTCTCAGACACTACCTAGCAATGAGACCCTGGGCAAGTCACTTAGCCTTGTTTGCCTCTATTTCCTCATCTGTAAAATGAACTAGAAAAGTAAATGGCAAACTACTGTAGAATCTTTGCCAAGAAAACCCTAAATGGGGTCATAAAGAGTCACACATATATTTGAAATAAATGAACCACAGCAACAAAACTATGTATACATATTTGGGTATCTATATATGTATGCATGTATATTTTCATGTATGTATAAAATGATGTCCCAAAGGTGGGGTTCACAGAATTTGGCAACAGATTGGATATTGAAGTGGGGGAGGGGGGAGAGGGAGAAGTCAAAGTTGACTTACAAACTAGGTTGTAAGCCTAGGTGATTAGAGAATTATGGTAATTTCCACAGTAATAGGAAAGCTAGGAAGAGGGAATGTCTTGTCAAGAAGGGAGAGATATGAGTTTGGTTTTGGACATATTGACTTTAACTTGTCTACAAAATATGTAGTTTGAGATGTCCAATAGGCAGTTAGAGATGGGAACCTGAATGTGGGGAGAGACATTAGGGGTGAACTCAAATGATCCACAAGTATTTATTAAGCACTTACTACCTCTTCTCCCTTTTGCAGCTAAACTCCTTCAGAAGGCAGTTAATAATCAATGACTCCACTTTCTTTCATCAGATTGTCTTTTTAACTCCCTATTGACTGGCTTCTAACCTTATCATTGAAATTAAACTGTGTCTAAAGTTATCAGCAATCTCTCAAGGACAGGAATGTAAGACTACCTTAAAGGACCAAGCAATTTTGCATTACTTGATACACCTGGTCCTTCCAGTGTTAATTGTCAAATCTAATGGCTTTTTCTCAGTCCTCATTCTCCTTGGCCTTTTTGTAACAGCCTTAAACACTGTTGATCACCCTCTTTTTCCTAATACCGTCTTTTCTCTAGTTTCCCATGACGCTGTTCTCTCCTGGTTTTCCTCCTACCTGCCTGATAACTCCTCAGTCTCCTTCAAAGTCTCCTTTGTTAGAAGTCACCATGGCACAGTAGATAGAATGCAGGGCCTGGAATTAGGAAGGCCTTGCCTTCTAATCTAGTTTCAGACACTTACTAGCTATGCAACCCTGGACAAGTCACATAACCTCCATTTGCCTCAGTTTCTTTGCCTGTAAAATGGGGATAATAATAGGATCTACTTTTCAAGGTTGTTGTGAGGATCAGAGGAGATATTTGTAAAAGGATATTTTGTAAAAGGTTTAGCAGAGGGCCTGGCCAATAGTAGTCACTATAGAGAGGCTTATTCTGTTTCCCTAACCAAATACAGATCTAACAGGTCACCCCTCCTATTCATTTAATTCCAGTGGTTTCCTGTCATCTCCAGGATCAAATATAAAATCCTCTGTTCAGTATTCAAAGCACCCATTATAAGCTGACCCACGCTTATCTTTCCTATCTCCTTACATCTTACCTCCCCTTCACCTCTCAAGTACTCTGCAGCTCTGTGACGCTGGACTCCAAACACCCCATCTCATGACTCTCAGGATTCTTACTGGCTGCTCCTCTCCCTCCTCATCTCCACCTCCTGTCTTCCCTGCATTCCTCCAAGTTCCAGCTAAAATCCCACCTTCTACAAAACAAATATTTCCTAACCCCCATCTGTAATCTTAGTACTTTCCATCTGACATTATCTCAAATTTTTCCTACCTATACCTTGTTTGTATATAGCTATTTGTATGTTGTCTCATCTACCCCCATCTTGGGATCCTTGAGTACAGAAACCTTCTTTTGCCTTTCTTTGTATCCCTAGCACTTAGCTCAGTTCTTGGCACATAGGAGGAACTTAATACATGTTCTTGACTTGAGCGAATGATTCTGGTCAGAGCAGAGGCTCATAAGTACAAAATTACTAGGGATCTAATTACCTGAGAATCCAAAGTACCTAATTACCAGTTTGAACCAGTTTAGACTGACTTGAACCAGATCTATCTAAGTACCTATCACAAGTATCTAAGTACTTATTCAACTAAATTCCTACAAATTAATTAATTACCTAAGTGCCAAAATGCCTAATTATCTAATCATCTATTTACCTAGTACCTAAGATGTTTACAAAAGTACCTAAGTACTTCATTATCTAATTACCCATGGACCTAAGTGTCAAAGGCCCTAATTATCTAATTAGGTGAGTACCCAATTACTATGTATATGAATCCCAAGTACTTAAGTACCTAAGGACTTACTTTCTTGTGTACCTAAGTACCTAATTATCTGAGCTGAACAAATTTGAACCAGATTGAATAGGTTTGGACCAGTTTGAACTGGTACTTAAATATCAAATTACCTAGTTAACTGAGTACCCAAGTATCTTAAGCACCTGAGTGCTTAAGTACCTAATTACTATGCATCTAATTCTTAAGTGTCTAATTGCTATGTACCTAAGTACCAGAGTTTCCAAATACCTGAGTATCTAATTACCTATCTGAGTATCTAATTACCTATGGACCTAGGTACTAGGTCCTAATTATCCAAGCTTCTAAATGTCAAAGCAATTAAATACCTGAGTAACTATTTAACTTTTATACTTATATAAGTAACTAATTAACTGACTAACTTTATATTTAAGTACCTATGTATCTAGTTACTTAAACAGTTTAGACCATTTTGAACCGCTTTGAACTAGATTTTTAATCAAAACCCAGTTGAAATGGTTTAGACTGGTTTGGACCAGTTTAAAATGGTTTGGAGTGGTCTGAACCAGATTGGCCTGATTTAAAGAGGTTTCCTATATACCTAAGTGTCAAGCATCTTTATTTCCTAGTACCTTTGTACATAAGAACATAATTCTCTCTATATTGTGACACTTGGTCCCAAGGATTTAATTACCATACTCTGCTGACCCCCAAACTCAAATCACCAAGTATCTTTTAGATGGGTCCAGTAGACATCTTATACTAACTATGTCCAAAAGAACCATCGTTATTTTTCCCTATAAAATATACCTTCCTCCTATCCTCCTTATTACTGTAAAGGGCAACAACATCCTTCCAGTCCCTCAGTCTTGAAACCTAGGAATCATTCTGGATTCCTCACTATCTCTCACTTCTCCTCTCCCCATCAAAACTGTTGCAAAGGCCTGTTGTTGATTTAATCTTTGAATTACCTCTAGATCATGCCCTCTATTTCTCTGACACTGACACTATTCTAGTGCAGGCCTTCATCACTTCATGTCTGGACTATTGCAATACCCTGCTATTGCAGGTGGGTCTGTCTGCCTCAGTTCTTTCCCCACTCCAACCCATTCTCCATTGAGTCAACAAAGTGATTTTCCTAATGTGCAGGTCCAACCATGTCACCACCTATTCAATAAACTCCAGTGGCTTTTTATCATCTCTAGGATCAAAAAAAATGCTCAGTTCAGCATTCAAAGCCCTTCATAACCTGCTAGCTTTCCAGTCCCCTATCACTTTTCTCTCTGATAAGTAGAGTAACTCTTCGATTCCTGGTACTGACCTCCTGGCTATTCCAGGAACAAGACACTCCATCTCTTGGCTCTGGGAATTTTCTCTGACTGTCCCCCATATCTGAAATGCTTTCCTTTCTCAACTACACTTACTGACTCCCCTGTCTCCTTTTGGAGTTGTCACTGTTGCTCATTTTTCATTTTCAGAGAGGACCAATGACATCATGAGGGTTGTTGTCTTGACTTTCAAGTGAATTGGATTTAAGTGAGGTAGAGCTCTCTCCTCCAGTCATTGAAGCCCAATGGCAAGACACAAGTCAAGATAACTGGAGATGGGGGCCCATGGTGCAGTGAGTAAATTAAGGGCTTTCCCAGTCCTTAGTTTATCTGAGGCAATGTCCTTTAAATGACTAAATGCTAAAATCTCACCTAAAATCCCATCTTTTACAAGAAGCCTTTCCCAACCCCTCTGAATTCTAGTACTTTTACTCTATTATGTATTTTTTATTTATGCTGTATACTGCTTGCTATATATATATATATATATATATATATATATATATATGTGTGTGTGTGTGTGTGTGTGTGTGTGTGTGTGTGTGTGTGTGTGTGTTTGCATGTTGGCTCCTTATTAGATAGTAAGTTCCTTGAGGTCATGGACTGTCTTTTGCCTCTTTTTGTATCCTCAGTGCTTAATATGATATCTGGCATGGAGTTGGTACTTAATTGGTATTGATTGATTGATTACCTCTGTGGGCCTCAATTTCCTCATTTTAGAATAAGAGTTTCAACTAAACATCCCCTGACATCCCTTCAACCTCTAGACGTAGGAATAACTGGTAGTAGTGAAGTCTCTGGCACTGTTGTTACTCTTACTAAAATCCTAATATATATATATAGTCAATCCTAATATATAGTCAGTCCCATTCTGCTCCCCTCAGCTCAGCCCTTCACCTTCAGCAAGGTTTCTATACCTGGACAGCAATTCTTGGATCCAGAAAGATAGTTTTCTCAGAAGGAGAAACTATAGCAAAGTTAATAGTGCTTGAAAAAAGTGATAGCTTGAGAAAGATGTGACTCAGGGCCAAGGTTACCTGTGAGCTTTTCCAGCATCAAATGATCTAATGCACAATCTCTCCTTTCCTTCAGAAAGCAAATTCCTATAGAGGCTCATATCTATTTTCATAAGGTAAGTATAATCCAGACCTGGCCACTTCTATGTCAATCTATGCAGTATCCTTTGTACTTGGCAGTAACTTTGATTTAATAGACATTAGAACCACAAGAAGATCATGGGCTTCCAAGAATTGGCCGCTGTGGTCCACATGTTCAGCCTTAGCTGCAGCAGCATTTGTCCTGAGAAGCAAAGTGGATGGGTTTGCTATCCATCAAACCAAGCTTTTCCTTTATGAAATAGTAGAATTTGTGAAATAGTTGAAGTCTTCTCAACATGGTATGAACTATACGTAGCTTCCAGGAATAATTTGTCTATGGTCCATCTGTACTCTGTCCTGGTAAGACTATATCTAGAACACTGTGCTCAATTCTGGGTCTAAAGGTCTGAGATGGACATTAATAAACTGGAGAACCTCTACAGGAGGACAATCAAGATGGTGAATGGCCTTGGTTCCATGCCACGTGAGGATTGTTGAAGGAGATATGTAGCTGGGAGAAGAGAAGACCAGCAGGGAGAGAAAGCATGAGAGAAGACTGCAAGTGTTTGAAAGGTTATCATGTGGAAGATATGGAAGCTAACCTATATATAGGGCAGCTAAATGGCTCTGTGGATAGAGTGCTGGGCCTAGAGTCAGAAAGAATCATCTTCATGAGTTCAAATCCAGTCTCAGATCATTACTAGCTGTATGACCCTGGGCAAGTCACTTAACTGTTTGCCTCAGTTTCCACATCTGTAAAATGAGCTGGAGAAGGAAATGGCAAGCCATTCCAATATCTCTGCCAAAAAGGGGAGGGGGTGTAATGAAGAGTTGGACAAGACTGAAATGACTCAACTACAACATTTATATAGCACTTTAAGATTTGCATTAGATATGTTATATATTTGATCCTTACAATCATACAATGAGATACGTGCTATCATTATCCCCATTTTACAGATAAGGAAACTGAGTTTTAGAAAGGTTAAGTGGCTTGCCTGGAATTCAAGCCCAGGTCTCTGTTTTATTTGGCCCCAGAGGAGCAAATATTAGAAGTAGGAAAGGGTCAAATTTAAGCTTGATATCCAGAAAAATACCCTAGCAGGTAAAAAGAGGAGCAAAGTTAAAAGTTGGAAAGGGTCAAATTTAGGCTTGATATTCAGAACAATTCCCTAACAGGCAGAGTCCATGAGTGGAAAGAGCTACTGGGAAGGGAATGAGTTTCCTCTCATCAGAGGCTGGATAACCATTTGCTAGGTATGTTCCAGTAAGGATTCATTTAAGAGTAGGAATGTGGATTATGTGACCACTTAGGTTCTTTTAACTTTAAAATGCTGTGATACTGTGAAACGTTGAGCTAGGCCCCAGAGTCTGCAGGCTACATTTTTTCATGGAACCTCAGAGAGCTGAGATGAAAGTCAGGCCAGGTCCATGAAAATAATATGAAGTAATGCTGGCATTCTTGCTCTCACTCTCCTCAAACTTGGATAGCCCAGAGTTTCTTAATTCATATTCCCCAGAATCCACTGAGCTGAGGTGTGGAAGCAGAAACACCCAGTGCTGTCAGGAAGTTTATATTCCAAGTAGTAAGAGTGTGTTAGCACTTAAAGGTCTACACCCTGGAGATCATCCTCCGTCATTTGTATTCAAAAGCAAAGCTGCAGACTGTTTTTATCTAATGCAGATATGAAATGCAAAGCCATTTGCAGATTTTGGCAAGACAGTAATAACAATCAACAGGGCTAGAGGTACTGAGAAAATCGGACAGCCAGGAGTATCTCCAACTCATGCTGAATAACATCTTGCCTTGAGTTTTCTAGCCTCTGCCAAACTACACCCAGGCAGTATTATTCAACATAGATTAAATTCTATGGCACGGACTTGAAATTAAATGTGCCTGAATCTGCTGTTAATTCTGTGTCGGTCCCAACTCCCATTCTCACCGCCTAACCCCCAGTCTTCAACAACCAACAACCTTCACCCCCTCCCCCATCCCCTACCTCCCCTCTCCCCCATCTGCTAATCTCTAATATAGGCTCTCTGATCGGTTTCCTCTCTGTCGCACCAGGATTGATCTCTATCTTCTGGGATATTGAGTGCCTTGGACTTGCACGCAAGGCAAGGAGAGATACGGTGTCCGCCGGTTGGTGGGGCATGGGGCCCTCTCCAGCAGGTGCCATTCCCCAGCTCCAGGGCTGTCTGGCGTCCGGTGAGCCGGGACAATAAGTACCGAATTTGTGCGGAGCTATCTCTAATAGTAATCTGCGGGCTTGGATGAGCTAAGGCTGCAAACCCTCATTTCAGAAAATGGAGATGGTGGGGAGTTAGCAAAGCTGCAGAGCCAGCCCCGAAGCCTCTTACAGGGCTAACTCTCCTCAAGGGCAGGAAAGGGCAGATGGATATGTATTTGGCGGCTCTCTTCCTTTCTCGCTCTCTCCTCCCCCTCCCCAAGTCAATAAAGACACCCCTCCTTTGAAGGCCCGGCTTGGTTCCCCCCAGCCCCCAGCCTGCCTTGAGCTGAAGTTTAATGAGTGGCATTTTTGTGCTGCTGGAAACATGAAAGCTGAGTTTTTTACGCAAGGCCAAGGAGCGGAGCTGGGTGTTAGAAAGTGGTTTCTTTAGCTAAGCCAGTCCTACTTGACCCTGACACAGACTTCGTAAAGCGTCCTGGAGAAAAAGGAATCAGGGCCAAAGTCCATCCTGGACTCTTTGATGTTGTGACAGGAGGTTACTAGCTGGCCAAAGCATGTAACTTTACCTCCTTATTTTTTTTCTTTCTGGACACTAGGATGGGAAGGTGGAGAGGGGAGGGGCTTGGGGAAAGGAGGAGGGCTGCTGAGAGGTAGGTAGGTACCACCCACTGAAGGCTGGGACCTCTGTGACCACCTGGGTTCCTACTTCCCCTCCCAGGCTGCAGCAGCGGGCACAAGGGGCTTCCATGCCAGGCCTGCCCCCCAGTGTGTCCTTTATGCTCTCTGCCAGGGGAGCCAGCGGGTGATGCTGCATTTATGATTCATGGGCTGCGGCCGCTGTAGCGCAAGGACGCCAGGCAAGTTATGAAGCCATCAATCTTGGGTCGAAGTTTTCCGGAATGTCTCAGCTAGCGAGACTGAGATGCAGAGGCAAGTGTGTGTATTGGGGGCTAGGGAGAGGAAAGACTGGGGCGGAGGCAGAGCAGAGAAGAGTCTGAAAGGAAGTGGGGAGGGAGTTAAAGACCTTGGAGAGACTGACTGGCAAATGGACTTAAACAAAATAACCCCCACATGAATCTACAGCACTTGGAAGGTCACTGGTGTTACCTGGGGTCATGTCATAGGATGCTAATCTTAGGACACTAAGCCTATTAAATTCCCCTCTGACCTCTAAAGCAAAACTCAAGTGCCACAAAAACATTCTTGATTTTCCAAGTCAATAATGACTGTTTCCCATTCAGATCTCACCCAGCATTTGGTTTTGTACCTCCATAATGCATTAATCATATACTGTGTGTGCATTACCCTGTGTTTTTGTGTCTCATCCCTGTCTTTATCATGATCATCCTCATTTTGCTTTTTGGAGGGGGGAGGGCAGAGCAATTGGGGTTAAGTAACTTGCCCAAGGTCACATGGCTGGTAAGTGTTAAGTGAAGTAACATTTAAACTCAGGTCCTCCTGACTTCAGGACAGGTATTCTATTCACTGACCCACCCCTCATCCCTGTCTTTAACTGTAAACTTGATGCTGGCCTAGTGGGAGGCTTTTGTAAACTTCGAATCAAGGCTCCCCTTAGAACAGAACTCTGCACAAAGTGATAACTTATTAAGTTTTTTAAGTGATGACTGATGAATATTGATTTAGAACTGGAAAGCACCATAGAGATTCTTTGGTCCAGCTCCCCCCCACCCCCCATCTGTTGATGAGGAAACTAGTGGTCAGAAAAGTGAAATGGTTTGTCAGTAGATAGAGCCTGAGTTCAGATCCAGCTTCAGCCACTAACTAGCTGTGTGACCCAGGACAAATCACTTAAGTTTTGTTTGTCTGTTTCCAGAAAGAAACTAAAAAGACAATAATAGCATTTGCATCCCAAGATTGTTGTGAGGGTAAAATGAGATAATTTTAAAGCTCTTAACACAGTGCCTGACACATAGTGTTAATAGTTAGTAAATGTTAGTTGTTGTTGTTTTCATTATTATTATTAACCAAAGCCATGCTGGGATTTAATAGCAGAACCAAGGCTTATTATTATTAAATAATATTTTATTTATATGATTTCATTCTATCCTCATAATAACCCTAGGAAGCTGGTGTTATTATTGCCATCCCCATTTTAGACATGAAGAAAGAGTCTGAAAGGGGTTAAGTGATTTGCATGGCATCAGACAACTAGTAAATGTCTTTCTAATGGTCTTCCTAATTCCAGCTCAAAGTCCTCCCCAAACTCTCTCCACCATGCCAAACCGCCATTAAATCCAGTTTACTTTCAACTATACCAGGGGTGGGGAACCTGCAGTCTTAAGGACACATGTGACTTTCTAGATCCTTAAGTGTAGCCTTTTGACAGAATCCAAATTTGTTGTGTAAAATTTGGTTTTCATCAAAAGGACACACTTAAGAACCTAGAAGGCCACATGTGACCTTAAGGCCACAGGTTCCTGACCCCTGGACTACCTTATGACTGACTTTACACATATAAATGGAATGATTCTGTTGGTAAGAGAGCTCCTAATGAAGTAAATTCTTTTATCAATGAAGTCCTGCAATTATTGGATAATTTACCACCTTAGAGAATAGTCTGGAGCCTTGCTAAATTAAGCAACTTGCCCAGAGTCACAGATGTATAGATATATCAGAGATAGGATTTAAACCTAGGTCTTCTTGGGTTTATATAACTCTCTTTTCACCTTGGGCAGGGACCTATTGTGGTCCAATCTGTGAGCTTCACAGTGAACGGGGTTAAAGGTTTTGGGAAGAAAGAAAGAGAGAGAGAGAAAGAGAGAGAGAGAGAGAGAGAGAGAGAGAGAGAGAGAGAGAGAGAGAGAGAGAAAGAAAGGAAGAAAGAAAGAAAGAAAGAAAGAAGGAATCTAGCTAGTAAACCCCAAGTTAAGTGGACAGCTTCTGGCCATCAAAATTTAACTTCCTTTGGAGAGGAGGAGGGGGAAGAGGAGGAGGAGAGGGAAAGGGAGAGGACAAGCTGAGTTACCTAACTAGCTGGGTCCCCATTCAACTAACACCCTATTCATTGCTCCGCATTGTCTCTGTTGCTGCTGTTGTTTACTCATGTCCAATTCTCTGTGACCTGTAGCCCATACTGTCCATGGTTTTGTCAGTGTTTTCTTGGCAAAAACACTGCGGTGGTTTGCTATTTCTTTCTCCAGTGAATTAAGGCAAACAGAGTGATTTGTGATTTGTCCAGTGTACCACAATCAGTAAGTGTCTGAGGGTGGATTTGAGCTTAGGTCTTCCTAACTCAAGGTCCAGTATATCTACTGAGACATCTAATTGCCTATACAAATAACCAAACCAAATTAGGGGCTTCTTGGCCTAATACTGAGTGACTTACATGATCTGACTCTAACTTCCCTTACCTATCTTGTTTTCTTTCATTCCTCTACTTGAATTCCCTGTTTCAACCAAGCTGACTTCCTTAGTATTCCATAAACATACCTTCCCTATATTTATTTCCATAACTTTGTTGCAGCTGTGCCCCCTTGCTCAACCTTGGAATGCTATTCTCTTTCCTCTCTCATTTCAAATTGTCTCCATCCTTCATCTCGGCTTCTGTCTCCTCTGTGAAAATAGGTAGTGTTGGTATCAGGAAGACCTGGGTTTGGGTCTTGCCCCCACACTTTCTGGGTATTTGACCCTGGGCAAGCTACTTGATTTCTATCAAAATCATTTTCCTCATCTATAAAATAAGGATAAAAATATCTGTAGCATCAACCTACTTGAATGAGATAGTATCTGTAAAGAACATGGCAGACTTCAAAGAATTATCAAAGTATCAGCTGTTATGCACTTTCGCCATCTGCTGTACCTCACAATTTTGTTGTGAGGATCAAATAGGTCTGCTTAAATAGATGTGATGGCCCTTGGGAAAATTCAAAGTTCCCTAGCAATGTAAATTACCTAAATGTAAATTTCTTCAATGAAATCCTGAGGAAAAATGGAGGCCAAGGCTCTGAATGACCTACCAATCCGTGTAGTGGTGATGCTCCCACTGGGCATGGTCAAGGTGGTAGGGGGAGTGGGGAGGGAGAGTCTCAATTATACTGGCTAAAATAGTTCTTCTAGCACATTTTGCTCAGTTTCTAAGGATCGAGTATCTTTCATCTTAATATCACTTGTAATATCTAATCCGAATTAAAGATCTTGAGTGGAAGGGCCCTCAGAGATAATATAATCCAAACTCCTCATTTTACATATGAGGAGACTGAAGCCTAAGAGGAGATAATAAGAGGAGATAAGTGGCTTGTTCCAAAGTCACACAGGCTTCATAACTAGAATTGGAACCCAGATCACTGGATTCCAGAACCAGCATTCTTTCCATTGTACCAGATTTCCTCCTCCATCTAATATTCTGTTCTACTCATAGCCAACATTAATAAATATAATTTTTTGGAATCATCAATTATCAGAATTAGAAGGAACCTTTGAGACAATATACTCCAATCAATCAACAAGCATTTATTAGTCTCCTACCATGTTCCATCTAATATAGTAGGCACTGGGGACATGAATAGAAAGAATGAAATGAATATCCCACTCAAGCCAGAAATTTACTCTCTAATATTGTTGACAAATGATCATCTAGCCTGTGCTTAACATCCCCAGGGACAGAGAGAAGACACCATGGTACAGCAGGAAACACACTGCATTTCATTTGGAGTCAGAGGAGCTCAATTAGATTTCTACTTCTACTTCTTACTACCAATATGACTTTGGATAAGTCATTTAAACTCTCCAGGTCTCAGCTTTCTCTTTTGTGAAGTGAGAGATTTGGTTTAGATGACTTTTGAGGTGCTTTCAACCCTATATTCATGATCCTAGACTCTATCATTTCATTTTTGAATAGCTTTTTCTACTGAGTCAAATTCTGTCTCAAGTTTTTCATCCATTAGCTACACCCTCTTCTAAATAACTCTTCAAATCATTGATCTTCAAATCATCACTCTTTCTTCTCTAATTAATGATAATTAATATCAATGATAATTATCACACAACACTTAAGGGTTTACAGAACACTCTCTTCACAAATAACCTTTAAAGAAGGTAGGGCCAAAGATGCCGGAGTAGAAACAGCACCTCCAAGGTGCTCTGCCCCAGGCAACTTCCAAAGGGGACTCTAAACAACTTCTGGGGCCCCAGCACCCACAGAACGACACAGAGAAACTAACCTCGCACTGAGGAGAACCCAGCAGCCCTGCAGGGAGTGGCCAGTGCAGCGATCTGAGAGCAGGCAGCTGGGAACATACAGAGCAGCGCTCTGGGAGCTGAGCCCAGGCCCACTTGAGCTGTGGTTTTAGCCCCAGGGCGGCCGGGCCAGCAGCCAGCTGGAGGGACCCCAGAACACCAGCAGCTGTGGCTGTTCCAGAACTATCAGCACAGATATGCCTAGAACAAAATGAGAGGTTAGTGCCATATGGACTTTGGGACCAGTATTTGGGGAACACATCGGCTTCCTCCCCAGGGGCAAAAAGCTGCTGAAGAAACACAGCACAGAAGCCATTTTGCAACAACAGTGGTGGCTCTAGCTCCTGGTCTGCAAACTGTAGGGAGATCCAGAAATCAGTCTGGGGGTTAATCGCTCTTGCTTTAAACTGCCTGGATCTGGATTATGGTCTGGGGGGGGGGGGGGGAAGTTTGGGGTGGGTATCCAGTTTGCCAGAGCGGGTGGAGGTTTTACAGAGGCCACCCAACCTGCAGAAGTTGTGAAGACTCCATGTTTGGGACAGAAGCTCTCATGTCGGGTGGCAGAATCCTACTGTGGCAACAAGCCCAAAAATCAAGTAATTAAGTGGCAACATGTCTAGACAAAAGAAACAAAATAAACAGAAAAATTCAACATTGGACTCCTATTTTAGGAGCAAAGAGGATCAAAGCATGGAGGAGGACTGTGAGGTCAGAACTCCTGCACCAAAAGCCCCAAGTGAAAATACAAGCTGGCTACAGGCCATAGAGGACCTTAAGAAACAGATAAGAAAAGTGGGGGGAAAATTGGGAAGAGAAATGATAAAGATGCAAGAAAAGTATGAAATGACAGTCAACAGCCTGACTGAGGAAAATAACACCTTAAAAAATAGACTAACTCAAATGGCAAAAGAGGCTCAGAAAGGCAATGAGGAGAATGCCTTAAAAAGCCAAACTTGCCAGATGGAAAACAAATCTCAAAAGCTCACTGAGGAGATTCATTCCTTCAGAGTTAGACTGGAGCAAATGGAAGCTAGTGACTTTATGAGAAATCAAGATGCTGTTAAACAGATCCAAACAAATGAAAGAATAGAAGGCAATGTGAAATATCTCATGGGAAAACCACTGACCTGGAAAATAGATCCAGGAGAGATAATTTAAAAATTATTGGACTACCTGAAAGCCATGATCAAAGAAAGAACATAGAAATCACCCTTCAAGAAATTCTCAAGGAAAACTGCCCTGATGTTTTAGATCCAGAGGGCAAAATAGAGGTTGAAAGAATCCACCAATAACCTCCTGAAAAAGATCCCAAAAAGAAAACTCCCAGGAATATTATAGCCAGGTTCCAGAATCCCCAGATCAGGAGAAAATACTACAAGCAGCCAGGAAGAAACAATTTCAATATTGTGGAAACACAATCAGAATAGCCCAGGACCTGGCAGCTTCTACACTGAGGGATAGAAGGGCATGGAATATGATATTCCAGAGGGCAAAAGAGCTGGGATTGAAGCTAAGGGTCACCTACCCAGCAAAACTGAGTATTTTGTTTCAGGGGAAAATATGGTCATTCAGTGGAATAGAGGACTTTCAAGCATTCTTGAGGAAAAAACCAGAGTTGAATAGAAAATTTAACATTCAGACACAAGAAGCAAGAGATGCTTGAGAAGGTAATCAGGGAAAAGAAATCTAAAGGAACTTATCAAAGTTGAACTATTTACATTCCTACATGGAAAAACAATAACTGTGTCTGATAAAACCTTTCTCATTATGAAAATAATTGAAGAAGGGTATATGGGCATATGTTTACAGGTATACATGGATAGAGGGCACAGGTTGAATTTGATGGGAAGGGATGATTCTTAAGGGGTGAAGTTAAGAGGTGAGAGAGGAAAGTGGCAAGAGGAGATGGAGAGAGACAGGGTAGGGTAAACTATCTCGTGTAGAAGAGGCAAGGGGAAGTAGTTGCAGGGGAGGGGAAGAACAGGAAGGCAAAAAGGCAAAACCATATTCTCATTGAAGTTGGCTCAAGGAGAGAATCACATACATACTAAATGGGATATCTTACCCTCATTCACTCTCCTGAGTAGGGGAAAGGGGGATGAGAGGGGGGATGATGGAGGGGAGGGCATTCTGGGGGGAGGGGAGGTTGGAAGTACCCACTACCAAAGAGGGACAGGATCAAAGTAGGGAATGGACCAGGTGGGAGGTGAGACGGGTGGGAGGGAAATATAAGCAGTCTTTTACAATATATCTACTATGGTAATGTTTTGCATAGCTATACATGTACAACACATACTGAATTGCTTCTCTTCTCAGAGGGAGTGGGTGACAAGGGAGGAAGGGAATGGATCTGAAAATCGAAGTTTTAAAATTAAATGTTTCATAAGATGTCCAGGCATTGGGACTCAGAGATTCACCTCACCCTAATGGCAAAGTTGAAGGGGGTATGGGATAAGATATGGGAGAGAGCAGATTGGATGAGGGGATATCTAGTGGGACTGCTATTCTGGGGTCAGGGTCCTCTTTGAGAATGAAGGACAAACACAGTTTTCACTGTACCACTTTTGAAGGTCTATACAACAACTCCATGCAGTGTTCTCTGGGTTAAATGTGATCTTTGTATGCTATGACTTCAAGTCCCCTCCCCATTCTGGTACAGTTCAAATCAACAAGTGTTTATTATGTTCCTACTAAATATGAGGCTCTGTGCTCATCACTGAGAATACAAAGAGAGATTTTAAAAGATAGCCCCTGTCCTGAAGGAGCATCCACTCTGCTGGTCTCCTCTGGACATGGTGCAGTCTGTCATTGTCTTTTCTAAAATAATGGGCCTGCAATTGAATGCCTGGCACAATCCCATGTATGTATGACTTTAATAACTATTTGTTAAATTAAAGAAAACATTGTAGAAAAATGAATTAATGAATGAATGGAGTGTGTGAATAAATACATGAACGAAGAAACTGCTGGAAATGTGTTACCTTACCTCACTCTGAGCCCTTCCTTGCTTAATGCTCTATTTTCATTCTCTCCCTATGCCCCTAAGAAGCTATTAATTTTACTGCCACACTGAGTGGTAATTTATCCCCATAGCAAAGCATAGAGAAGGTAAATCATTGAGAGAATGAAGATTTTTTTTCTCTTTATATATTATGTCCCATTTGAAAATGGATGTCTCTTTTCCAAGCATACATCTTCCCCCACCTATTTTTGGTCAGAAGATGAGGTTTCACATTTAGAACTTGAGGAAGCCAAAGGAAGTGTGTTTCCTGGCAAAGTTTCCTTTACTGATCTTGACCTGGGTCTAGCAGATTATCTGGAGCTGAGGGCAGGGTGTTGTTGTATAAGACATAACTAACCTCCCATAATTCTCCTAAGAAGCTACCTTCTTTCTGTAGGTCCAGAACTTAGATCTCTTTACCCATAAACTTCATCCCCCACCTTGTAAGCTATTACCTATCTTAATTAGAGAAAAATTGGAGAGAGTTTCCTTGTCTTTGTATTCACCAAAGAATAACTATTAATTTTAAACCTCTTTTCCCTCAGATTCCCAGTGACTTCAATGACATGTGGTCTCAATTTAGGTGGTGACAAGGCTCTTGGACAAGATGAATGATAGTGATATGACAACTCACTTCCAATACAGGAAGGCGTCTCTATATTTATCTGAAGAGAAAGTGGGATGACCATTGAACATGGAGCCAGAGGAACTGAGTTCAAGCCCAGACTCTAATCATACTAGCTGAATAATGCTGGGCAATTAAATTTTCTGAACCTCTGGTTCCCCATATAGAAAATGAAAATAATACCAACATTACATATCTGACAGAGTGTGGGTGTGGGCAAGGGGAGGGAGTAGAAGGTGAAAATCACTCTCCTAAAATAGTTGATAAGAGTGCTGGACTTGGAGTCAGAAAGGGTTGGGTTTAAATTCCACCTGTGTTCGTTACTAGTGGTATAACCCAGGCCAAGTCCCTTACCAAACTCAGAGCTTTAGTTTCCTTATCTGTAAAATGAGGATTTTGAACCAGAGAGTTTCTGAATTCAGTTCTAAATCTACTATCTTAAGATCTATGAACTTAAATTGCAACATAAATATGGGCAATTACCATCAACATCTCTCTGTGTGTATATGTCTTCTTCTGTTTCTGTCTCTTCATTCATCTGTCTCTCTCTGTCTCTCTGTCTCTGTCTCTCTCTCTGTCTCTCTCTCTCTCTCTCTGTCTTTCTCTCTCTGTCTCTCTGTCTCTGTCTCTCTCTGTCTCTCTGTCTCTCTCTGTCTCTCTGTCTCTCTCTCTGTCTCTCTCTCTGTCTCTGTCTCTCTCTTTCTCAATATCCCTGTCTCTCTATCTTTCACTGTATCTCTATATCCTTGTCTCTCTATATATCTCTGTCTCTCTGTTTTTCTCTCCCTCCCTATCACTCTCATTTTCTAGGAATCAGGGAAGGAGAAAGGACCAAACTCCTTATTTCTGAGGAAAGAATCATCAGTGGTGAGCAGAGGAGGAAGGGGATCACCACTGTTAAATTACAATGTTCCCCACCCCTGACCTATTCCCTACCACCTGAAAAGACCATGTAGCAGAGCATTAAATGAGTCAAACCTAAAATCTAGAACTTTTTGACTTCCAGTCAAGGGCTCAGTGTCTCCATGGTGTACTCTTGCCTCATGTGAGAACAATCAGCATTTGTCCCTAAACACAGGAGACAGTCAGGAGCTCTCATTCTTAGAGCTCATTTTCTGAGGATACATGAAATATATAAAAGCAATTGATATGAAACTCTATGAAAAAAAAATCGGTTACAAACAATTCATATAACAAGCCCTGGAAGGCTCATATATCTTCCCAGATTTATTAAATTTCATTTCAAAAGTTGGTTATAAATCAGCCAACAAAACCCCTTTTGAAGCCTCCTCCAATATCCCCCATTGCTGTTATTTAGAGCCTTAACTGCCATTTCCACAAAAGACATAACATTCTCCATAGCTTTCCGCAGCTAATAACCACTGACTGATTTAGAATCTCCTGCTTGGGAATTGGGTTGAATGGATCCCAGGAGGAAAAGACCCAGAAGAGTGTGTTAAGTGGGATGGAGGTGGGGATGAAAGACTCCTCAGCTACAGAGAAGTTAGGGATGGTAGGGCAGAGAAGGGTCATGGGCCTTCAGGACATCTGTCTCCTCCCAGCAGTCCTTTCTCAGACCTTGCTCCTATTCTGAGAAAGTTTGCAATTAGATAGCATTAATTGGTACACCATTCCCCCATACACACAGTGTTTAAATGATTTTGGAAAACGAGCTGCTTTCCAGTGCTAAGTTATGTGCCAATAATTGGTGTGTTCATTTTATTTTATTGTTAATTATAATTAGCTTCTTATAATTCAAGTCAATAAGCATTTCTTAAGTGCCTACTGAGTGTGAGGGAAATATACTAGGATCTGGGAATACAAAAATAAGCCAAAAACAGTCCCTGCCCTCAAGGAGCTTATATTCTGGGAGGGGGGGAGGGCTGAAACAACATATACACAAGTAAGTAAATCAAAGTGACTAAAAGAACCCTGGGAGTAGGAACCGTGCCATTTATCATTGTATCTTTCCCAGTGTGTAGCATATGATAGTCATTTATAAGTGTGTGTTAGATAAATATGAATGTCATAAACCAGTTATGTCCCCAATATGAAGTGCCATTGAAAGATTATACACATGAGGGCCATTCAAAAATCCTACAAGGTGTTTTTAAAAAATAGGTTTCATTATTACAAATAATTTACTCAGTAGTTTGGGAAACAGCATGACTTTTGTCAGTGGTTCTCAAACTTTTGGGTGTCAGGACTCCCTCTTAAAAATTATTGAGAACCCCAAAGATATTTTGTTTAAAAAGGTGACCTCTATTAACTTTTATGATAATAAAATGAAAATGGACAAGATTTTTAAAACATTTATTAATTCATTTAAAATATAAACAAACTCATTAAATGTTAATATAAATAACATTTTAAGTAAAACAATTATATTTTCCAAAACAAAAAAAAAATTTAGTGAAAAGAATGGCATCGTTTTATATATTCCTGCAGATCTCTTTAATATCTGACTTGAGAGAAGATAGCTGGAATATCACAACTAATTTCATATTCAATCTTTTGTGATTTGTTGTTTTGAAGTATATGAAGAAAATCCAGCCTTACAGAAATATACAGTTGGAAATGAGAGGAATATTTTACTAGGTAAATGATATCTTAGTATTATTATAAATATAGGCTTGACCCCATGGCCCCCCAAAAAAGTCTCAGGGATATCCAGGGGTACTAGGATTACACTTTGAGAACCACAGACATTGGATAGAAAGCTGGCATTGGAATCGGGAATATCTGGTTTCAAGTCTTGCCCGTGGTACATATTAACTTGTGTCCTTGGGCAGGTTATTTAACCCCTCAATGCTCAAGGGAACACTCTAAGCTGGTGCCTATATGAATTGGTAGGAAAAATTCCTAACAAGAAACTCCCTGGGCTGATGAAATCACAGGCCTGGTTTAAAAAAAAGTTCATATATAGGGCTGAATACTGCAAAGAATACAAAGGAGACTACATGGCTTCTTCCCTTGCAAATCTTTTCATCTAGCAGAGCAGATAAAATCCATCCACAAAGAAGTCTAGTACAAGTGTAATAAAGGAGGAACAGAGTGCTTTTGCATCTTAGAGAAATTGGAGGAGAGAGAATGCTTCCTAGAAACAGTACCTTTAGGAATAGTCTATGAAAGATGGTCAAGAATTCAGCAAAAAGAACTTGAGGGAAGGGGCAAAAGCAGGTAAGAAGATGCAGGGCATCATACAAAATAGTCTGGTTAAGATGGAGGATAGGATGGATAAACAAGCTGGGAAAGGCTGAGTGGGCCAAATCAGTCAAGGCCCTAACTTCCAAGTAAAAGAAGCTATAAATCACCACCATATTTCTTTTTTTGCTTTTCTACATTATCTACTAAGAAGATTAAATATTCATCATCAGATGGGACATATTTTTACAGGATAGTCTTTTCTTGGGATTTGCTGGTCTTTCATACCTAGGGCCCTGCTTTCCTTCCTGAAAATCTGCATGCCACTTGGATATGTCTTGTCAATTGATGACATTCTATCCATAAATTCAACAAGTTGTCAATCCCTTTCTCTAACAGAATCATTTTTCACATATAAAAATCTAATCATAGCCAGCATGTCCTCTGGGAACCATGTGTCTAGGGGAAAGCAGCCATTTTAAACAAAGGGCATTCCGAGTCACAAAGAGCTGATCCCTCTTACAGTGTTGCCATGCAGGCCTAAATATCATGCATCCATCAAAACCATTGTACTGTGTGTAATACTCAGGTAATTAACCCAGTAAGCTGACTTTCTGAACAACTGTTGCACTTGGAAATAATAGAAACCACATTTCTTTAAGAAATATTCTATCATACAGACTCTGTTGAATTATAATCAGAGGCGATACTGGCGGAAGATACAAATGGGTTCAAAAAGCATTTCAAATATATTAATTGCTTGCTCCTTTAACAGCTGTTTCTTTGTAGCAGCCTAGGTAATGGTATGACTATGAAGCAAGGGGGCCTACATGTATGTGTAGATTGTGGGATTAATCTCATTACTTAATGATCATACCTGATATGGATCCCATCAGGCACATATATTACAACCATCTATTGTAATAATATCTAACTGCCCAGAAGCAGGGATGAATCACATGTTCTTTCCAAGTTTCTTCCAAAACAGTTGCTTGGTTTGTACTGATAGGACAAGATACTACTAAGGATGATTCTGTGATATGGGAAGTATCTGGGACTACCAACATTTGAATCCACACCTCAAAATGATGGATCCTATTATTAGCTAAATAATAAAGGTATTCTCTTCATATAAGGGTTGGGAAGAGGGGAAGAGAGATCATTGATGTCTGTTATTGTTTGATTATTTTCAGTCATGTCAAACTTTTGTGACCCCAAAGATATTAGAGCCATTTGTCATTTCCTCCTCCAGCTCACTTTACAGATGAGGAAACTGAGGCAAATAGGGTTAAGTGACTTGCCCAGAGTCAAACAACTAGTAAGTGTCTGAGGTCATATTTGAACTCAGGTCTTCCTGGCTCCAAGATCAGGACTTTATCCACTGAGCCACATAGCTGTGATGTCTAAAATCCCTATAAATTATTGCTAAATGAGTATACTTCCCTCAGATCTCACAAGGCACTGTGATTTGCATCAGATTCACTTGGTTTTGGTTTCCTTCACCTGTAAAATGAGGATGGATTAGATGACCTCTGCAATCCCTTCCAAATCTAACCCTGTGTTCCTATGCTCTTATTTTGTATTATGTGAATGTGATATCCTCTTCAGTTCCATGAACACAGGACCATATCTAATCCATGTTTTATATAACTCACAGCACTTAGCACAGTATAACACATGAAAATAAATGCCTTAATAATGGCTAACATTTCTATTAAACCTCAAGATTTGCAATAACAAAAATTGTAATCTCATTTGAATTTATAACAATCCTGTGAAGTAGGTACTATAGATGTAATTATTTCAATTTTTAGGTAAGAAAAAGTGGGTCTGAGAAGTTAAGTGACTTGCCCAGGGTCACACAGTTAGTAAATGTTAGAAGTAGGATTTAAGTAAGCCCAGTTCTTGCTGAATTTGAATCTAACTCTATTCTCTACAATCATCTTTACCTCTTGTTTTGCTGAATCAAATGAAGTGAATTGAATTCATAGTCATGTTTATTTCACTTTTAATTCACCATTCCTTTTATTTCAGACATCAAAGAAGTTTTCCAGTCATCCAGGGTAGGCTAGGGAGAACATAGGACTAAGAGTCAGAACAACCAAGATCTAATCCTTGTTATTAATTTGCTGTGTGACCTTAGGTAAATAGCTTCTCCTCTCTAGACTTCAACTTGGAATAATAATAGATGAAAGGAAGAAAGTAAAATGGTGTTATTCAGTACTGCCAAAACTCAGGGATTCCTTCGCTCCTAATGCCAATTTAGAAGTTCCCCAAATCCCAAAACAAATCCCCAAACTTTGTGATCTTTCACCATTGGCCAACTGGATGCTTTAGACCAGGTGCAGGGAAACTGTGGCCTCAAGGCCACATGTGGTTCTCTAGGTCCTCAATTGGAGCCCTCAAGGCCACAGGTTCCCCATCCCTGCTTTAGGCTTCCCCCAAAGAGGATGAATCAGAGAACATAATCAGCTTTCAGGACCATGGATAGTACAGGATCTTGCTGATCAGCAGACTAGAAAAAGTAGTTGGGAAGCGGGTGTTTGAAGGAGGAAGAAAATGGTGTGGGGAAAACAGAAATTCCCAGAGGATGCAACCTCCTTACCAGAGAAAAAGAGAGGGAGGAAAGCTGTTCTGCTGAGCTGAATAGGATGTGAGAGCCCTAGCTGCTGTCTTCCTTCCTTGTCTATTCTCAAAGTAGGGTGGGGAGGAGCAGGACAGAACATAGAGGTGTACTAGGTTCTAGCTGCAGGATAAGAGAGAAAATTCCATATGACTTTCCTAAGCTTCTAGACTAGCTGGAAGTCATATGCAATGAGAACAATGTTGCCACTCCTCCAGAGCATCTAACTTCATTTGGAGGAGACTGGAGATAGTTAAGTGAAATAAAGTAAATAATATCCACCTTTCTGAAAATTCACCTTCTTCCCCCCTTTGCAGAGGTAAAAGACTATGAGTATGTAATATTGTATATCTTATTAGAAATAATTTATGTGTTGATTGGTTTTGCTGAACTGTCTTTCCCTTTCTTTTTAATTCATAATTATAAGGGATGACACTGAGTGAGGGGTATATGTTTAGAAATAAAGGTCCCATAAAAACAAAAAATCTATAAAAATAAAATTAAAAAGAAGAAAAGAAATCACATTGGGAAGATTATGATGTTAAAAGTTTCCTGGGAGACATGAAACACACACAAACAAAAACCTAGCCATGTGACCTTGGGCAAGTTACTTAACCCCAATCGTCAGGGAAAAAACGTTGTTCAGTATAATCAGGAAGTCATGTCACTCTACCCTTCTTCAGAAAGTAGTTGGAAAGTATCTGATCCTAGGAGCGGATCCCCTTCTTCAAATTTATATCCCTTATTGTTTTCCCTATTAAGCACCCTCTCTATTAAGGAATATTTCAATCTCTCTGATAAGCCATTTCCTCTTTTCCTGTATTTGAGACATCAACATTTTTTTTGTATACATATAGCTCGGCTCTGGAAAAAATATCACTTAATCAGCCAGCAAGCATTCATTATGTATACTTTTTTCTGGACATTGGAAATATCTCCTCACCCACCATAGTTTCCAGAACTCAGATTCTCCATTCTCTGTCTCTTTTGCTCCTAATCCTTATGTTGAACTGCTACAACAAAATGCCTGTTTGCTAAGTGCCTAATTTTTTATTGCTCTTCTCTATACTTTAGGCTCTGTCACTAGAGGCTCCTGAATTAAGTTTTCTACATAGCTGGCTTTCCCCGCTTACTTTTGTCTTTTCTACCAACTTAATGTTATTTGAATATTTGCTGAAGTCATTTGATCTCAATTAGGAGATTCCTGGAAATGATCTAATGAAATCAGAAGCTGCCTTCAGCCATTGTCAGAGAAGTTCCCTTGGGGCTGTCCATTTTTCACCTCTTGCTTTTTCTTCTATCCTCTCTTGCTGATCAGATTTCAGATATGTTCTACTTGTTTCTTACCTTCTTATTGTTCCTATGTCTGCCATAGGGACAATCTAGGCTTAAAGAATTGAATTCTGATATATAATTCTCAGGGAAACTAGCAGGTGACCAAAACCTATCCCCTTTTCCTGCCCAAACTATCCGCCTCCCCGACCCCAGGTCCTAATAAAATCCTTTTTTAAAAAGAATTATAGTTTATTGTTGTTGTTGTTGTTGTTGTTTTGTTTTGTTTTTGGAGACAATTGGGGCTAAGTGACTTGCCCAGGGTCACATAGTTAGTGAGTGACTGAGGCCAGATTTGAACTCAGGTTCCTTCTACCTAGGGCCAGTGCTATATCCACTGTACCATTTAGCCCCAATAAAACCTTTTAATAAGGAACATCACAATGGTGAGCACGCATGCTGTCGAGGTTAGACTGAACTCACTCTAAAGATCCTAGATGTGTCTTCTGGTTTGTGTTTCTTTCCCTGAGAAGGTGACAGAACAGCAGTCTTGAGATGAGCACTTCCAGCTTTGGGAGCAATCATATGAGTTAGAGTAATTAGGAACTGTTAGGTCACTGGCAGCAGGAATTGTCTACAACTATATCCTTTTTCATAGAAGATAAGCCCCACTAGAGAGATGAACACAAGCCATATACTGGTTTGCCAGAAGACAGGGACCCTGAGGAAAGTTTTCAGACAATGAAGATCTATATTGAGATGAAATGGCTGACCAAGAATCCCACTGTTTAATGTTTTGCATATCAACTTCCTGGTAAAAAAAAGCATAGGAATGGGGTGGTTAGGTGGCACAGTGAATAGAGCACCAGTCCTGGAGCCAGGGGGACCTGGGTTCAAATTTGGCCTCAGACACTTGACACTTAACTAGCTGTGTGACCTTGGGCAAGTTACTTTACCCCTGTGGCCTTGCCTTCCCCCCTCCAAAAAAAATCATAGGAAGTATAGGTCCTTATCAATGGGTTCTTATGAGTCTTTTGTGTCTAAAGAATTTGTTTCATATGGAGGAAATACATTTCTCTCCTATATCTGAAAAAAATACAGAAAGGAACAGGAAAATATATTTGAATTCATACAAAATGAATATACAAATTAATATTAATATTAATACAAAATGTCCTCTATGGCCTGTAACCCGCTCAAATTTTCATTTGGGGCTTTTGGTGCAGGAGTTCTGACCTCACAGTCCTCCTCCTGTTCCATGCTTTGATCCTCTTTGCCCCCAAAATAGGCATCTAATATTGAATTTTTCTGTTTATTTTGTTTCCTTTGCCTAGGTATCTTGCCAATTAATTACTTGACTTTTGGACTTGTTGCCACAGTAGGACTCTGCCACCAGACAGGGGAGCTTTTCTCCCAAATGTTGGGGTCTTCTCAACTGCCAGAGGTATTAGTTGGGTGCCCTCCCTGAAGCCCCCACACACTCTGGCAATCTGGACACACACCCCAAGACCTCACCCCCAGATCACAATCCAGATCCAGGGTGGTTAAAGCAAGAGTGATTACACCACCAGACTGATCGCCACATCCCCCTACAATTCGCAGACCAGGAGCTGAAGCTGCAACTGAAGCTGCAAAATGGCGGCTGTGCTGCAGCTGCTCAGCTCCTTCTAGCCCTGAGAGAAGCAAGCTGACACACTCCCAAATACTGGTCCCAAAGTCCATAGGGCACTAACTTCTCACTTTGTGTTGGAAACTCTGGAAAAGCCACAGCTGCTGGTGTTCTGGGATCCCTCCAGCTGGTTTCTGGTCTGGTCACCCTGGGGATAAAGCCTCCAACTCACGTGGTCTGGGGCTCGGCTCCCAGAGTGCTGTGCTGGCTGCTCCCTGCCGGGCCTCCAGGCTGTCTTCAGCGGGAGGTTAGCTTCTCTGTGGCGTTCTGTGGGTGCTGGAGCTCCAGAGGTTGTTCAGAGTCCCCGTTTTACATGATTTTGAAGTGGTGTGGGCTGGAGCGCATTGGAAGTGTTATTTCTATCCTGCCATCTTGGCTCCGCCCCCTCTACAGCTTTCTTCTTTACTACTTTTAAAACTTTATTGACTCAGGCCTCTGGCTTAATGCACTGAACCTCCTGATCTTCTTGGTCATGAGCCTAATTAGCCAATGGCTAACCATCTAGTTGATAATCCTTCTCATTTTTTACTTATCCAATAGCTAATAGGATATCTCCTTTTCTCCTTTCAAAGGAGAAAGGGAATGAAAGAATTTTCACATACAACTATTTTTTTCTCAATGCCCAGGAAAAGAATAATTCATCTTGATACCTAGTTCACCCCAAAGTTAAAAAAAAAACTAATTCTTTCATCAGCAACAGGGTGTCAGGATGTAAAGATTAAAAAATAAACCACAAGTCAAGGTGCTCTATGATACAAAGGAATGGTATAGATAATCAGTGCTATAGGAATTTAGAGGAGAATTTCTGTCCAGAAGGGTGATCACAGAAGGCATGTCAGAGGAGGTAAGACTTGAGTTGGATCTTGAAGGGGGAAAAAGGAGTGAGAAGGGCATTCTGAAAACAAGAGAAGATGAGAGACAAATCAAGAATAATAGACCATTGACTCCAAGTTTGGGGGTGGCAATCTTTTTCCATCTGGAGCAAAGTGGTCCCAAAACATAGATAGAAACAAAGAATTTTGCAATTAAAAGAAAAAGTGAGTGTTATCTAGTTCCTGTGGTATCAAACTCAAACAGAAATGGATCCCTGCAGGTCTCATATTAACTCAGAAAACCCCAAATTAACATTATTTATGTTGTATTATATTTTAATTTATTTTTGTTAACTATTTCCCAATGACATTTTAACCTATTTTGGCCTTCATTTTAGAGTTTTGTGACCACGGACCGAGAGTTTGACATCTCTGGCTCTAGTCTGGCCAACCCATCAAAAATAAGACTTATTTTCTGCAATATCCATGATGAACTGTCATTCAGTCTTTTCTTGAATACTTCTAGTCGTGTGGAATTCATTACTTCACAAAGACTCCTATTCCATCCCTGCACAGCTGTGATTTTTAGAAAGCCCTTCCTTATACTGAGCTGAAATCTTGCTCCCTAAAATTTCTAGTTTTGCTCTTCAATGCAACATAAAAAGAGTCTACTCTCTTTTTCATGTGAAAATTCTTTTTTTTTTTATTAATTTATTAGTTTGGTTTCAGTTAACAAGATTCAATTCCCTAGTTCCTTGAGTTTCAAATTTCCTTTACCTCCCTCCCCCCACCCTCCACAACAGCATATAGTCCAGTATAGGATCTGCAAATACATTCATATTAGACATTAGTCCAATTACAAAGGTGTATTGTACTAGGTGGGATGAAAAATGGTAAAGAAGAAATAAAACCAAACAATGAAATAACAAGATCATTTAGTTTGCTTCCATAAGGATTCAAGCTCAGTTCTTTCTGGTTATATCTCTCAATGTCACATTTCTCTCCTTCATGAGTCTTTCAGGATTGACTTATATCACTGCATTGCTGAAAAAAGTCCAGTCTGTGATAGTTGGTCATCACACATATGATATGTCTGTGATTGTATACAAATTTCTCCTGATTCTACTCTTCTCACTCAGCATCAGTTTGTATAAGCCTCTCCAGGTAAATATGAAAACCATCTCCTCCTTGTTTCTTATACCACAATAATATTCCATTACATTCATATACTACAACTTGTTTAGCCATTCCCCAATTGATGGGCACCCCTTTAATTTCCAATTCTTTGCAACCATGAAAAGAGCTGCAATAAATATTTTTGTACATATGGGTCTTCCTCCCTAGAAGTGGTATTGCTGGGTCAAAGGGTATGGAATTATTTATAGCCCTTTGGGCATAATTCCAGATTGCTCTCCAGAATGGTTGGATAAGTTCACAACTCCACCAGCAATGCATTAGTGTTCCAATTTGCCCACATCCTCTCCAGCATTTGTCATTTTCTTGTTTTGTCATCTTAGCCAATCTGACTGGAGAGATGTGGTATCTCAGAGTTGTTTTGATTTGCATTTGTCTAACCAATAGTGATTTAGAGCATTTCTTCATATGCTTATAGATATCTTTAATTTTTTTCTCTGAAAACTGCCTGTTCATATCCTTTAGCCATTCACATGACAATTCTTTAATTATTTGAAGACATGAATCATGTCACTGTCAATATTTTTTCCTCCTAGCTTAAATACAAATAAGACACATTGAAAAATCATCATCCAAGGTACTTGTTCCTCCAACCACTTCATAAATAATGTAGTTTTGAGTCCTTTCATCATCTTGGTCACATTCCTCTGGACACTTTGGTTTTTCAGTGTCCCTCTTAAAAAGTGGGACCCCCAAGTTGAACAGAATATTCCCAATGTTGTCTTATTAAGTCAGAGTACAGCTTGACTATTACTCCTTATTATATGAATGCTAAGTTTCTATCAATGTAGGGTAAGAAATACAGCATGGCACTGTGATTAGAGGACTGGCCTTGAAATGGGGGAAACATGGTTTCAAACGCTGTCTCTCACTTATACCGGATTACCATCAACCCTTAAGTGCCCCCCAAGCAAGTAGAACTATAGTTTATATACAAGTTATTGGTTTGCCCTGGCTAAGGTAATTTCCATAATGGGAGATTTCCACACCAATTATATCACAGATTTCAACAACAACATATTATCTTTTTAATAATATTTTATTTTTTTCCATTTACATGTAAAGATAGTTTTAAACCTTCACTTTTATAAGATTTTTTTGTTGTTTTTTGGAGGGGAGAAGGCAGGGCAATTGGAGGTAAGTAACTTGCCCAAGGTCACACAGCTAGTAAGTGTGTCAAGTGTCTGAGGCCAGATTTGAACTAAGGTCCTCCTGACTCCAGAGCTGGTGCTCTATTCACTGCACCACCTAACCACTCCACTTTTATAAGACTTTGAGCTCCAAATTTTTTTTCTCCCTCCCTCCCTTCACCCGTCCCCAAGACAGCATGCAATCTGATATAGGCTATATATGAACAATCATAATAAACATATTTTCACATTAGTTATGTTGTGAAAGAAGAATCAGAATAAAAGGGAAAAATCACAAGAAAGAAAAAAAGAGAAAGAGAAAATAATATGCTTCAATCTACATTCAGACTCCATAGTTCTTTCTCTGGATGTGGTTGGCATTTTCCATCATGAGTCTTTTGGAATTGTCTTTCTTAGACCATTGTATCACTAAGAAGAGCTAAGTCTATCAAAGTTGGTCATCATGCAAAAAAAACATTATTGTTTTAAAGAGCTACATCACACTACTATTTCAATATGGTTTTATAATCAAAGAAACCTCCCAAATAATTTCTTCCAAGTGAAATACTAGCAAGCTAGTAGACTCCCCCTATTCTGTGTTTGTACAATTGACTTCCCAAATGTAGGAGTTTATGTTTATTCCTATTACATTTCATCTCCAGTTCTGTACATTGTTTCAGCCATGTCAATATCATTTTGAATCTTGAATCTAACCTTTATGCTATTAACTATCTCTCCCAGTTGTATGTAAAGTTAATAAGCAGTCCCTCCTTCTACATCTTCATCTAAGTCATTGATAAAATGTTGAACAGGACAGAACCAAGGACAGAGTTCCAGGGTATCACATGACCCACCGTCAATATGAACAGAACCCCCAGTGTGAGGTTTTGAACTTGCAAGCTTCTCCTGCTGAGCAGGCAAGGGAGATGACTGGTATTTCCTCACTAATTCCACTGGTGAAAACCAGAGCCACCCTGTCCTGTATTTAATCCTCCCTACTATCTATTAGAATTCAATAAGGCTTGTTAAGCCTCATTTCCTTGAAAGCCTATCAGGTTTCAGTTTCATCAAAGTCAAGTGTATTTAATTAACTGCTATCCAATTCATTTTGGAAGTGGTCAAGTCCTTCCAAAAGGTGCTCAATAGAGTTACCAGTGTTTTAATAGGAATTAAACATATAATACAATAGACCCAAATAAGCAAGCTTTGTACATGCCATTATTGCTACCTCTTTTGCATACAATTGAATAAATTAACTTTTGCTATGATACATTAATCCTCTTTGCTAAGCAGAGTAATTCCCACCTTGGAACCAGCCTCTGCCCTGGAGTATTGGAGCTTCCATCCATTTGGGAAGCCAGCACAGTAGGCTGGAGAACATGAGGCCTGTGCAAGGAGATGGCTTGCTCCATCTGAAATAACTAAGCCTCTGTGGGGAGCCTCCTTCCTAACCCATTAGATTCAAAGACATCAGAGAAGGGAAAAGTCAGCTCAAGGGGTATCTGTATGCATGCACACACACACACATACACAGTCACACTCCTAGAAGGTCTGGAAAAGCAGAGAATCCCATTCCCTAGATCTTGGGAGACTATAGTTAAGACCAGGCAACACTTTAGTGAAACCTAAAAAAGGTTTTGCTTTTCTTAACTGTTTAACTTTGTGGGGATTTTTTGAAACTTTAATGGTGAGCCAACCACCATTATTTAGTAAAGTCTGGTTGCTAAGGTGGGGCAGGAAGTGTTAGCTGCAGAAGCATTTTGCTTGAGTATGGAGCCAGAAGCTCTGCATTGAAAGCTGCTTCACAGTGATTCAGAGTCATCCAGGAAAGTAAAGTGCTTCCTTCTTTGATTTGGTGCTCACACAAACAGAAGTGGCTATAAAGCAGCATTCTCTTCCCCCCCCCCCCATTATCAAGGTAAAGTACCCAGGCCTTCTCTTTTTCACTTATATACATATCTGGCAGGTTGTTATCTTGGTCTTTTGTTCAAACAAATTCAAGTCAAATGAATTCAGTTCAAGAAGTATGCATTAAGTGTTAAATATGTGCCTGGTCAAGTGATGGATGCAGGAGTATGAAGACAAAAATAAAGAGATCCTATTCTTCTGGAGAAATACAATATTAAAAAAAACTAACTAAAGATAAAATATATAAATATGACAGAGAGACAAACCGAGAGAGGAGAGACAGAGAGTGAGATAGAGAAATACAAAGACAGAGAGACAGGCAAAGAGGGAGCAAGAGACAGATAAAGGAAAGATAGGAAAGAAAAGGAGAGAGAGAGAGAGAGAGAGAGAGGGGGGGGGGGGGGGAGACAGAGAAACAGACAGAGACAGAGAGAGAGAGAAAGACAGGGAGAGAGACAGAAACAGAGAGACAGAGCACTGGCAGTTGGGGATATTAGGAAGGGTCCCATGTAGGAACTGGCACCTAAGATAGCTCTCAAAGGGATGAGGATTAGAATCTGAGTGTACTCCCCACCTAGGGAATGGCTTGTACAAAAGCATGGAGGCAGAAAATTGAATGGTATGATAGGGAACAGCTAGCAGACAAGTTTGACCAGAGTAGAGAAGGTTTAAAAAGGAGAAATATGAAATAAAATTGGAAAGGTTGATGGAATTCAGATTGTGGATACTTTTAAATGCCAAGCTGAGAAGTTTGTAGTTTATCTTAGAGGCAATGGGGAGCCACCGGTGATTTTGAGGAGAATGATGCAGTCAGATCTATATTTTAGGAATATCAAACTAGCAATTATGTGGAGGATAAGTTGGTTAGAGAATGAAGGCAGAGAAACCAATCAAGAGGCCATTGCAATAGTTCAGGTAAAAGATAGTGAAGCCCAGAACTTGGATCCAGGCTTTATAAGCAGAGGGAAGGGAATGAATAAAAGAGATGCTATGAATGTGAGATAGATAAGAATTAGCAACTGATTATATACAGAGTGAAAAAAAAGGAAGGTTAAGAATGATTTGAAGACCAAGAATTTGAGTAATTGGAAGGATGATGTGTGCTCAATAGAACTGGGAAAGTTTAGAAGAGAAACACAATGAGCTCCCTTTTGGACATACAAAGCTTGAAATTCCTTTGGAACATCCAAGAAAAAATAACCAGAAGGCAATTATAAAGCTAAATTGTAATTCAGGGAAAAGGTTATGGCTAGACATATTATCTGCATAGCGATAATAATTGAACTCATGGAGGTTTATGGGCTCACCAGGAGAGAGAGAAGAGGACCTAGGGCAGAGCTTTGGGGGATAAACCCACTTGGTGGACAGGTCAGACAAGTAGGACAAAAACCAAAGTAGCTTTCCCTTCACATCTCCCCTTATTATTAATTAAAACCTGACTTTTACGGGAAAAGAGTGTTAAAGCAATACATTGTAAATATACTAAAAAACTAAGAGATAAAAAATAAAATAAAAAAATAAAAAATACAAGACACAGCTAATACATTGAATAATAGGATTAAGATGCAAAAAAATATCTCGACAGGTTAAAACATTGAGCTAAATCTAGGAAGAAGAAATTTAATAGGAATAAATGTAAAGCTTTACACTTAAGTTCAAAAAGATCAACCTCCCAGATACAATCTGGAAGAGGCATAGTTAGTTAGACAGTAGTTTTTCTGAGAAAGATCTGGCGGTATTAGTGTATTGCAAGATCAAGCTGAGTCAGCAATGTAGTCATCAGAAAAGCTAATGTGATCTTGTGCTGTGTTAAGAGAGGCATAGTTTC
This sequence comes from Gymnobelideus leadbeateri, assembly GCA_011680675.1. Lineage (NCBI taxonomy): Eukaryota > Metazoa > Chordata > Mammalia > Diprotodontia > Petauridae > Gymnobelideus > Gymnobelideus leadbeateri. Next base: position 118,870 of record WOXC01009319.1, read on the forward strand.
CAGGAATAAGCAGGTGATAGCTCCACTATCTGCCCTAGTCAGACCTAATCTGAAATATGGTGTTTAGTTCTGGATACAAAATTTTAGGGGGGACACTGATAAGAATATAAGCTTTGTCTTTGTAGCTCCTGATACATAATGAAATGCCTGTTGATTGATTGGAATGATGGAAAGTACTGAGAGGAAAAAAGTCAGAAGGCTGAAGAATACCAAATTCATGTTATTTGAAGATCAGTTGAAGACTCAGGTGGGACAGGAAACCTGTCTTCAAATATTTAAAGGTCTCTCCTGTGGACCAAAGATAAAATTTATTCTGTTTTGCCATAAATGGCAGAACTAAGGAGCAGTGGGTAAGTTTCAAAGCAACACATTTAGACTCAGTGTAAGGAAAAATTTCGTGACAATTAGAACAATCTGTATGTGAAGGGGCTGCCTCAGGAGATAGTGCCCCCCCCCATTAGACATCTTCAAGCAAAGGCTAGATGATGATTTGTCAGGTATATTATAGAAGAGATTCTTTTGGGAATATGGATTGGACTAGATGACTCCTAGGATCTCTTCTAATTCTGTGAAATGAGGATTTTCTGTATAGATTTAAGAGGGAATTGATGTTAAATATTGTCCTTAATTATCTCTATACTTTCCTTATATTTCTGTGCCACCTACCTTGCAAAATGGTGGGCATAGTTTGTTGTTGTTTGTCCTTCATTCTCAAAGAGAACCAATGATATCAGGAGGGCAGCATCTTGACTTACAAATGAATTGGATTTAAGTGACAGAGCTGTGCAAAGTCACCAGCCTCACTCTCCTCCAGGAGTCATCTGAGTCCAGTGGCAAGACCTGGGTCAGTACAACTGATGATGGCCCCAAAAACATAGCTAAGGACACACTAGGGAGGCACGTAGCTATGTAGGCTCCTGCTTTCAGTATGGTGGACGTCATGAATATGTTAGGACAGATATTTGATGTAAAATCTTGAGCTTACTTTAAAATTTTTAGCACTAGCCAAATTTGACTAGTCAGGAAACTAGTGAGAATTCATTTAACTCTGGTAAACTGTATATCTTCCCTTACAAATAAATCACTTACTTGCTTCCACTATTGCAGGGTATTTGAAAGAGAGAAAAGGCAGGTTATATAACTAGCCTATAAGACATCTAGAGTGGCAGGAACATCTTAGGTTTCCTATCTTTCCAGTTGTGTTATGCTTAACTCCTTTCCACAAACTTTATGATCCAGTAATACCAGCCTTCTTCCTAATCCTCACACATGGCACTCTACCTCCTCTCTCTATGTCTTTTCAGGAGTTGTCCCCCTTTTTCTGGAATACTCTCCCTCCCTATCTCTATCTCCTGGCTTCCCTGGATTCCTTCAAGACACATTTCAAATCTCAAATTCCACAGGAGGCCTGTGTGCCCCTACACAAACACACACACACACACACACACACACACACACACACACACACACACACTGGTAGGGTCTTGAGATTATTTTACATTTATATCTCATATATAGTATTACTTGTTCACATGTTGTCTCTCTTACTAGAATGTGATTTCTCTGAGGGTAGAGACCTTCCTCAAAGTTTTTTTTTTTAATTTCTTTATATACTCATTCCCTAGCATAGTATCTAGAACATAAGCACTTATTAATGCTTATTTAACCAACTGACTGGCAATTAGAGTAAAAGAAGCCATGAGGTGTCTGGCCATAGGGCTACTCAGAAGGCACACGAGGAAGAATCTGACCCACCAGAGCTCTGGGGAGCTTTCCTCTTTGGCAGTGTCCTGACTGAAGCTTCCCCACCAGATTTACTCTCCTCTATCTCCTACAGATGGTCGACAGAGAGCTCTGGGAAGGAAAGAGAAATGGGAGGGCACAGATTGGTGGATATTTGTTGCAGGCTTTGAGATAAAATTAACCAACAATGGGACTACTTCTTTGCAATTCAAGGCTTAACATGAAAGTGATACTTGGATGGATGGATGATATTGTTGATGTGAGTACTCCCTTTACTCATCCAGAAACACACAAACAAACCCATCCATGGCTTCTCATCCTCTGTGTGATAGATTGCTTTTGAGTTAAGAGCTGGGACACTTTACACAATGATTACAGTCCAATTTCTCTTCTCTTCTCTCTCTCTCTCTCTCTCTCTCTCTCTCTCTCTCTCTCTCTCTCTCTCTCTCTCCTTAAGCAGAAGAGGAAGTATCAACCCATAATCCTCCTTTTCAACATCAAGTTTTGGTCTACATGAGTTTGGGATTTTTAATTGGGAAAGTTTCTTGGCTTGGAGAGCTCAGAGGATGGGCTCTCCAAGACCTATCTCACACCCTGAGACCAGCTGCGCAGATGGGGCTTTCTGCTTTTTGCCTCCTGACACTGCCCCTGGGTGTACTTAGCACATTCAGCTCTGGCCAGACTTCCTGGCCAGAGATCCCATCAGGGAACCATAGTGCTGTGGGCCATTGCAGCAGAACATTACTTCTCCAGCAGGGGCAGCTGGCTTGGCCCACAAACAGTCAACTGAACTGAGCCATCCCCACAGCAAGGGGAAAAGACAAAGACAGTGAAGAAACAAAACCTAATCAGAGGTGTCTAACTGAAATCTGATCAACAATGAGAGGAGGGAAAAGAAAGGCAGAAATAAAAGGTGTCTGGAAATTCAATTTCTACATAAGCCCTTAGAGAGATAGCTGAGGGCAACTTTTGTTTGCATTAGGGCTTCAGCAGGATCCTACTGATTTTAGATCAAATGCTCAGTGGTATCATATCCACTATAACTAAAGCCTCGCTTTGGAGCACCCAGCAACTAAGGCTCAGGGGCAGTGAACAGGCAAAGCAAACAGCAGCTTGCCAATAGAGTTAGGCACAAGAACTCACAGCAAGGGTCAGGGAGCAGGGAGGATCTCAGGTGCAGTAAAAAGGGAGAGCGGGAGAAATTTAACAGTGACCCTTGGAATGTGTTTTATTTGTGTTTCTGCCAATGCCAAATAACATCTGCACGTAGCATATTGTACTGACTGGTCCTCCGCCTAGAGAAGAAAGTGTGAGGGATAAATAAACATCTCTGTGCTCCCAATTTTCAGGGATGGTGAGGTGTTCCTTAAAGATTTGAAGAAATATTTCCAAAGGAAAATAATACAAAGAGTAACGGAAGTTAAAAAATAGAAGAACATGATGTGGAGAAGTAAAAGGGAGCAAAACCATTGAACCTTTGGAGCCTTGTTATAGTTTTGAAGATTTCCTCAAATGGAATGGAGTTTGACCTTCTGAAAAAGAAGTTGATTTTTGTCCTTCAGTAATGAGAATAGGAATCCATCAGTGCTACCAGGAAGAGTGCCCTCTGGTACTCGTGAGAAGGAGAATAAAATAGTGGTTGGTTATTCCCAGTTTAGAGTTACCAATGTGGCCACATGTGGACTTGCAATGAACAATAAGTAGGTATATTACCTTCTGTGCATGAGTATCTGGGATGTAAATGAGATTCATCCAAGATTTATAAAACATGATGATCACTACCCACCTCTGGGAACAAATTACAATTTCACAAGGAACCTATAAAATATTACCAATAAATATGAAGCCCTGGGCATTAAACTCAATATCTGTGGGGAACCTGCAGCCTTCTAGGTCCTTGGGTATAGCTTTCTGACTTAGTCCAAGTTTTACAGAACAAATCTTTTTATTAAGGGGATTTGTTTTATGAAACTTGGATTCAGTCAAAGGGCTGCACTTGAGGACCTAGAGGGCCACATGTGGCCTCAAGGTTGCAGGCTTCTCACCCCTGCCTTAGAACAGTTGATTTTTTTTATTGTTATATTGAAGAATGAGGCTTCAGAAGAGAAAAGCAGGTTTGGAAGTAAACAGTAGGTTAAGGAGATGATATCTGATAAAGGGATTTGGATTTCTGGACCCATGACTGAAGTTACCGGAATGATAAGCTCTTAGTCATAGATAAAGTACATTTAATGAAAACGAATAAAACAGTTATTTGCCCAAAGATCTGAAAATCTAATCAAGAGGGCTTTAAAGTAGAAATGGGGAAGGAAGAAGTGAAACTATACACTCATACTTATAAAATCAATACCATAGAGGGTAACAGATTTAACATGTGAAAGAATATCATCAAAGAAAAAGAATTGTAATGAAATTCATGACTTCAGATATCTAAACAAAAATTAGCAGGTTATATGCAACAAATATTATGAACTAAATATCTTAATGCAGGGAGGTAAATTTTAACTTCATAAATATTCCAGAGATTTGGGGGCAAATTACTTATAATTGGACTCCACAGGTATGAAAGGAAAGAACTTATTTAAAAAAATGGCATTGGAGAAAAGAGGTGGTAGGGTAAGTATCAAGAAGATAAATTCTTTTAAGAAAATCAATAAAATGAAAGATAATCTTAATTGAAAAAGGAGGGAGAAACAGAAGAAATGTTATGGTAGAAGCATCCTAAGACCACCAGATCAGAAGTAGGAAATGAATGATGAACTGGAAAACAAAGCATATATCTGACATATAGTTATGATATAGAAGTCATAGGGAACACCGAGTATTCAGACATTTGCTAGAGCTCTCTCTATTTGCTAAAAGTGGAGCTACTGATAAATTGATTCATCTTAACAATTTCATTATTCAAAGAGAGAGAGAGGGAGGGAGGGAGGAGAGAGAGAGAGAGAGAGAGAGAGAGAGAGAGAGAGAGAGAGAGAGAGAGAGAGAAATGAGGTAAGCTACTAATCTGTACCTGAATCTGACATAAGGAATAACTGGTGCTGAATTAGAAATGATAGAGGCTATCAGAGCAAGCAATAACTTTCAGAGTTTATGGTAAATACAGAGGTAAAAGCCAAGAATAGTCTGACAAATATCCTAAAGTTTGTGAAGACAGATTTCACAGAGTTAAGAGAAGAGATAAGTAGAATCCCTTAGCCTACAATTCTACTGGAGTAGCTAGCCCAAGAAGGACAAGCAGCTATCAAGAGTAAAATAGTAACAACATACACAGTTCCAATGAGTGGGGGAGAAGGCTATCTAAAGAGACTGATGTGAATGCAAAGGACCTCACCAACCAACTGACATTTTTAAAAGACATGTACAGAAGATAGAAGCAAGGATAACTGAGGACAAATGCAAAAGAGGAACATGGTTCTGAAAGAGGAGTGTTAGGAACAATAAAGTTCAAAAGATTTTAGTCTGGTGATGAATGCTAAGGACAAGAAAATGGCCTTTAAAAACATGTTGGAAGCAAGAGGAAGATCAAAGAAGGTGCAGAATCTCTTGCCTCAGTGCATGGGTTGCTGATAACTTTAAAGGAGGGTGGAAATGGGAGAACTGCTCAAAAATACTTTTTTTTTGTTTTCTGAACCAAGAAAAAGATACTTAAGACCATGAAGGCTCTCATATTGGATGACTAAGACTTGAAGTCAAAATATAAATTTGAGTGCTGGCTTTATTACTGTCTAACTTTAAGCAAACTCTGAACCTTAGTTTTCTCATCTGTGAAATGAAAATAGTGATATTACTTGTGAGGATCAAATGAGATAATATATATAAATTATTTTGTGACCTAATATATTCTAAAGCTTCAACAGATCTATGACCTAGTCAGTGTGGCTACTCCCTCTAACAATGCAGGCAATACACTCATGCCTGACCAACTTGTATAGTTCTTGTCCATGGCCCTTGAATTTTCTTAACATTGTGTAGATACCAACGGAGCATATTACTTATCCATCTCTCTCTCTCTCTCTCTCTCTCTCTCTCTCTCTCTCTCTCTCTCTCTCTCTCTCACACACACACACACACACACACACACACACAAACACACAAACACACACACACACACTATACAACCAACCAATCTTTTTTATGGTCCTATATTTTTCTGATAACATCCCTTAAATGACTCCTCCTGTGTAATTTCCCCATTTGTGATGTGTTGAAGTCTACTCATGCCCACCATTCACCTCTCCATTGCCCTTTAGGTTATCCTCAACTTCAATTCTTTGGTGATTGAGTATTCTGCAAATCATAGTCATTTAAGATCCCCCCAAAAATATTGGTGTTAAAAAGATGAGCCTTTGTTTCAGGAAGAAGTTTTGAGCCATTAAAAGAACTGCACAATCTCCCAAAGGAAATACAACCCACTCTTATCCTCTTGTTCAATTCTGGTCCTACTTTATTGCCCATTTGTAGTATCTGGCTCCCTTCCAACAAGATGTCTCCCATGCATGCCAAAATCATAAGAGATTCCTTGAAAGATGTAACAGATTGTTCTATGACCCTCTGATTATTAATATCAAGTGAGGCATAAAACAGTGAGAGATACTCACTAAAGGTCTTTGCCACTATCATAGATAATTGCTCCTACACAGAGTCCAAATCAAAGACAGATTCTCTATAGATCAGCTATTCTTAACTTTGGGGTCTGTGAATTTGTTTTTAATTTTTTCATAACTGTACTTCAATATAGTTGGTTTCCTTTGTGGTTCCTATGTATTTTATTTTATGCATTTCAAAACACTATTCTGACAAGGCATCCACATGTCTCACAAGACACCTAAAGGGGTCCATGATAGAACCAAATTTTAAGATCTCCTGGTATAGATGGTGAGGTCCTCCAGGTGCTTCTTCTTGCAAATCATATTGTACTGACTGTATAAAGCCCTGGAATATTGCAAACACTGTAGAGCCTCATAAATGTGGTCTTTCCACACAAGAAAACTGATTGGATTAAGAATGACTCTTGTCCAGGTTATGCTAATGAAACTGAAATGATAACCCATCTATAAAGCTCACCCATCAACAGTATAAAAATGTGAGTTATCATTATTATTTCCACTAGTGCAATTGTAACTTTAAATATGCCCAAGCTTATTTGGACATACATAAATCATCTTCATTTAAACAGCATACACATTTTACCATATGTTTCACATATGTGGAGTCAAGAGACCTGTGTTCTAATCCTTGTTTTTCCATTTTCTTTTTCTTCTTTTATTTTCTTTTTAATATTTTATTGATTTTTAAAAACCACTGCAATTTCCTTGTGATTTCTCTCCCCTTAACAGAACTCTCCCTTGAAACAGACTTAACCCCTTTTTGTCCCTTTCTCAGGAGCAAGATGCTTCAATAATTCTTTTATTTGTCTATTTATCTACCTATCTGCATATAATTTCTTTAGAGGATAGGGATTGAATATGTGGTGTCTTTTGTATACAAAGTGACCTGGTAATGAAACTCCCTCTATGAATACAAGTTGGCAGCTTCTCTGTAACTTTTGGCCTTGGAGAATTGCCTGGAGCACTGAAAAGGTAAGTGACAAGCTCACCATCACATAGCTATAATGTGTCAGATGGGGTATTTGAACCCAAGTTCTCTTGACTTTGAGGACAGCTGGCTCTTCCATTTTCTGGATGAGTCATTTTAAGCAATTTACTTAGCCTCTGGGCTTCAGTATCTTTTTTTCTGTAAAATTAAGGGATTGGACTATATTATACCTTTGGTTGCTTCCAGTTCTGATATTTTGTGGTTCTTTGAGAATACTTGGAATAGACCAGAACAAATGTGCTGAGAAAAGTGGGAAATTAAGTTGGCTAAATAAGATAGTGATGCCAAACCATTACAATGGGTATAGCAAGTCAGTCAGTCATGCAAAAAACATCTATCAAGTGCCTAAATGTGCTGAAGATATTAACAAAGGCAGAAATGGTTCCTGCCCTCAATGAGCTCTCATTCTAAGAGGAAAGACAACATGCAAAAAACTATTTTACTTACAGGATATAGAAAGAGTAAATTTGAGATAATTTCAGAGGGAATACATTAATATTGAGGGAGACCAGGAAAGACATTTTGAAGATGGTGGAATTTGATCTGAGACTTAATGATAGCCAGGGAATCCAGGAGTCAGAGAAGAGGATCAAGAGCATTCCAAGTATGGGAGATGTCCAATGAAAATTCCTGGAGTCAGGAGATGGAGCATCTTTTTTTTTAAATAAATGCTTTATTAACTTCTGATTTACATCATTCATTTCTGCCAGATTTTGAGTTACAATTTTCCCCATTTATCCCCTACCCACCACCCAAGAATAGCAGTCCCACAAGATATCCCCTCATCCAATCTGCACTCTCCCATATCTTCTCCCATAGCCCCTTCAACTTTACCATTAGGGCAAGGTGAATCTCTGTGCCCCAATGCCTGAACATCTTATCTCCCAATTACATGCAAAATAGTATTAATAATAGTATTTATATATATTTGAAACATTTAATTTTAAAACTTAGGATTTCAGATCCATTCCCTTCCTCCATTGTCACCCATTCCCTCTGGGAAGACAAGTAATTCAGTATGTGTTGTACATGTATAGCTATGCAAAACATTACCATAGTGCATATATTATAAAAGGCTGCTTATATTTCCCTCCCACCCATCTCACTCCCCACCTGGTCCATTCCCTACTTTGATCCTGTCCCTCCTCGATAGTGGGTACTTCCAATCTCCCCTCCCCCCAGCATGCACTCCCCTCCATCATCCGCCCTCTCATCCCCCTTTCCCCTACTCTCCAGCAGGGTGAGATATCCCATTAAGTATGTATGTCAATCTCTCCCTGAGCCAAATTCAGTGAGAATATGGTTTTGCCTTTTTGCCTTCCTGTTCGTCCCCTCCCCTGCAACCACTTCCGCTTGCTTCTTCTACATGAGATAGTTTACCCTACCCTGTCTCTCTCCATCTCCTCTTGCCACTTTCCTCTCTCGACTCATAACTTCACCCCTTAAGTATCATCCCTTCCCACCAAATTCAGCCTGTGCCCTCTATCCATGTATAACTGAAAACATATATACACACATCCACATATGTATTCATATGCCCATATACCCTTCTTCCATTATTTTCATACTGAGAAAAGTTTCATCAGTCACATTTATTGTTTTTCCATGTAGGAATGTAAATAGTTCAACTTTGATAAGTTCCTTTTCATTTCTTTTCCCTGTTTACCTTCTCAAGTATCTCTTGCTTCTTGTGTCTGAATGTCAAATTTTTTATTCAACTCTGGTTTTTTCCTCAAGAATTCTTGAAAGTCCTCTATTCCACTGAATGACCATATTTTCCCCTGAAACAAAATACTCAGTTTTGCTGGGTAGGTGATTCTTGGTTTTAATGCCTGCTCTTTTGCCCTCTGGAATATCATATTCCATGCCCTTCAATACCTCAGTGTAGAAGCTGCCAGGTCCTGTGCTATTCTGATTGTGTTTCCACAATATTGAAATTGTTTATTCCTGGCTGCTTGTAGTATTTTCTCCTTGATCTGGGAGTTCTGGAACCTGGCTATGATATTCCTTGGGAGTTTTTTTTTGGGGGGGATCTTTTTCAGGAGGTGATCTCTGGATTCTTTCAACCTCTATTTTGCCCTCTGGGTCTAAAACATCAGGGCAATTTTCCTTGAGAATTTCTTGAAAGGTGATTTCTAGGTTCTTTCTTTGATCATGGCTTTCAGGTAGTCCAATAATTTTTAGATTATCTCTCCTGGATCTATTTTCCAGTTCAGTGGTTTTTCCCATGAGATATTTCACATTGCCTTCTATTCTTTCATTTGTTTGGATCTATTTAACAGCATCTTGATTTCGCATAAAGTCATTAGCTTCCGTTTGCTCCAGTCGAACTCTGAAGGAACGTATCTCCTCAGTAAGCTTTTGAGATTCTTTTTCCATCTAGCAAATTCGGCTTTTAAGGCATTCTTTTCCTCATTGCCTTTTTGGGCCTCCTTTGCCATTTGAGTTAGTCTATTTTTAAAGTGTTATTTTCCTCAGTCAGGCTGTTGACCTTGATTTCATACTTTTCCTGCATCCTTCTCATTTCTCTACCCAATTTTTCCTCCACTTCTCTTATTTGATTTTTAAAATCCTTCTTAAGGTCCTCTATGGCCTGTAACCCACTCATATTTTCATTTGGGGCTTTTGGAGCAGGATTTCTGACCTCACAGTCCTCCTCCTGTTCCATGCTTTGATCCTCTTTGCCCCTAAAATAGGAGTCTAATGTTGAATTTTTCTGTTTATTTTGTTTCCCTTGCCTAGGCATGTTGCCACTTAATTACTTGACTTTTTGGGCTTGTTGCCACAGTGGGATTCTGCCACCAGACAGGGGAACTTCCGTCCCAAACCTTGGGGTCTTCACAACTTCCGGAGTTGGGTGGCCTCTGTAAAGCCTCCACATGCTCTGGCAAGCTGGATACCCACCCCAGACCTTCCCCCCAGATCACAATCCAGATCCAAGCAGGTTAAAGCAAGAGCGATTAACCCCCAGACTGATTGCTGGATCTCCCTACAGTTCACAGGCCAGGAGCTGAAGCTGCCACTGAAGCTCGAAAATGGCGTGTCCCCTTTGCCACTTCTAGCCCACAGGGGAGGAAGCCAGTGTGTTCCCCAAATACTGGTCCCAAAGTCCATAGGGCACTAACCTCTCACTTTGTCCTAGGCATCTATATGTTGGTAGTTCTGGAAAAGCCACAGCTGCTGGTGTTCTGGGGTCCCTCCAGCCGGCTGCTGGCCTGGCCAACCTGGGGCTAAAACCCTGGCTCACACAGACCTGGGCTGGGCTTCCTGTGCGCTGCACTGTCAGCTCCCAGAGCGCTGCGCTGGCCGCTCCCTGCATGGCTGCTGGGCTGTCCTCAGCGGGAGGTTAGCTTCTCTGTGTCGTTCTGTGGGTGCTGGGTCTCCAGAAGTTGTTCAGAGTCCCCTTTTACATGGTTTGGAAGTGTTGTGGGGGGAGAGCACCTTGGAAGTACTGTTTCTACTCTGCCATCTTGGCTCCACCCTGAGATGGAGCGTCTTGTTCCAGGAATAGTGAAGAGGTCAATGTCATTATATCATAGAGTGTGTAGAAGGGAATAAAATGTAAGAAGGGATCAGGTTATGGAAGGCTTTAAAAGCCAAAGAGAAGATTTTATTTGTGATCCTAGAGGTAATATAGGGATCCATTAGAATAATTTAGATTTGATGGGGTAGGAAAGAAGGGAAGTCTTTAGAGACTTTAAAATGAGATAGTAGGATGATAAAAGCATTTTTAATACAGATTAGCCTGAGTGCAGGGTGAAGGATGGACTGGAGCCAAAACGGTGCCAATGAGGGTAACAGAAGGGTACAATGGAAAGAATTCCATACTTGGAGTAAAAAGAACCAAGTTCAAATACTCACTCTGCCATCTGCTATTCATATGATTTCAGGGACTTGGGTCCCTTTGTCTCTCTTGGCTTTGAGCATCTATAATATGAAGACTCAGAACTAGATGGTATCTAACATCACTTCTAATTCTAAATTTGATGCTAGAAAGCTCATTTTCTAAAAAAAAAAAAAAGAGCAACCTAGAGGTTTGTAAGCCCATAGATTTAGAAGTGGAATTGATCTTAGTTATCTAATTCAGCTACATCCTTTTGTAAAGATAAAGAAACTGAGGCAGAGCGGGAGTTTAAAACCCAGATAGGTCCTCTGTCTTCAAACCCAATGATACCATGGCCAATAGCAGCATACAGACCTGGGCTGTGGGTACATCAGTGGGAACCACTCACCTGAAGGGATTCTTAAAAGAAAGTACAGCTGGTGCCACTGGCCCTCAGATTACAGTTTTGAAGTTAAAAGGGCCTGTGGAGGGGGAGCATTCATACTGGGACCAAGTTACATCAGATGGAATTGTCTGTTTCTGTGAATTTAAGATTTACTTATCAAATGATGAGTATCAATTCATAAGAGCATCTGATAACCTGAATGAACTTCTCAATCATCCATACCATGCTGTCTTCACTCCAGCCATCATTCCCATCCCTCCCTCTCTGTTCTCACCTCCCCACCCCGAGCCTCAGACTTAACCCCTGGGACTGGAAGCTTCAATAGGAAAGTCTGCATCTTCTCTTGCCTATAACTAGACCTCCACCACACTTCCTGGTCATCTTCACATCATGCCACCTCTCCTCCTCCTCCTCCTTCCATCTCTCCTTCATGTCTTCCTCCTAATGATACACAGTTCTTAAGGGTAGGGGACTGTCTCCCTTGCTTGTATTTGTATACCCAGCACTTAGCACACTTAGCACAGTGTCTGTCACATTATTCAGTCATTCAGTCATGTCTGACTCTTCATGATAATGTGTCGACCATACTGTGAATGGGTTTGTTTGGTTTAGTTTTTTGTTTTGTTTTTTTGGGTTTTTTTGCAAAGATACTGGAATGGTTTGCCATTTCCTTCTCCAACTCATTTTATAGATGAGGAATTGAAACAAACAGGATTAGATGACTTGTCTAGGGTCACACTGCTAGTAGGTGTCTGAGTCTAGATTTGAACTCAGGTCTTCCTGTCTTCAGGTCTAGAGCTCTTATCCACTGAGACATCTAGCTTCCCCCATGGATGATACAGATTAAGTACTTAATAAGTGCTTTACCTGTCTGTCAATCTATGTATGTAGAGTGAAGAAACAAAACATATATTATATATGTATGTATGTCTATATATATTATGTCATATAAAGATAGATAGATATACAAACACACAATAGCTATAGCAATATAATCGAAAAAGAAAAAAATAATAAAACTAAAGTCTATAATTAGGATGATCAACTTGGCCTTGGAGAAGAGATGAAAAAAATTAGCTTCCTTCATTTCTTTGCACAGGTGAGGGACTATGGCTATGAAGAACAGCACATATTGCCACACCCTGTTTAAGTTTTGGTTAGTTCTGCTGAATTGCATTTCTTCCTCTTCCTACTCCATTCCCACCTCTTTCTTTTATAATCTTTGTTAGAAGGGATAGTCACTTAAAAAGTGGATGGAGTATTTGGAAATGACTGTGATATGAAGACAAAAGATGTCAATAAAACTCTTTAATGTTTTTTTAAAGATTTATGACTACCAGTCCACAGCCCTATGAACACAGTCTAGAGCATGCTGATCTATGCTTCTGACCTCCAGTGTTGTAGGGACAGACCAAAGTGGAGCATGAAGATGAAGACTAGGGCAAACATGCCATGCAAGGGGAACCTGAGCAGTTTTCCCCTTAGTGCTTAGGCAGAACTTCAAGGCCCAGGTCAGTCATGCCCTGAACAAGAAAATCTTGCCTCACATTCACAAGCATTAAAGAGGCTTCAAGACCCAGCCCAGTTATTCCCTGAACAAGAAAATATTCCCTCACACTCACAGGCATTAAAGTGACAGAGGTCCCTTCAGTAAGTATATCTGACAAATGCTTTGGACCAAGGAGCAGAGACAAAGGATGTGTTCCCTTTCTTAAATCATCCTGGACATCCTGCAAGCAGTCTTAGTCTGAGTGTTTGTGTCACTGTGCACATTCCTGCCCAACAAAATTACATTTTAAAAATATAAACAGAGGAAAACCCAGGGGCCCCTTGGGGGCCCCTGGGCCCCTCCATGCCTCCTAGTCCTGTTCTCTGGAATGAGTTTTCTGAGCATCCTCAAGATCTGGCCCATTCTTCTTGCCCCATTCTGAAAACAGTTTTCCCTTTGATAGAATAGTAAGTATGGTAGAGGGGTGAGATTGTGAGTGCTGGCAATATCGTTAAGGGGAAGGGAAGGAAGAGAGCTCTGCCATGGCCCATTCTCAACAATAAATTTGCAGTACTGTGTGGAGGGGGGTTTGCATAGAATCTGCTAGAAAGGAACTCCAAAAACCTCTGTAGGAGATGACAGCTCTTGACAAGATGAAAGGAGGTGTCTCGCTTAGATCTTCACTTAAAACAATCTGGAGTTCCATTAGTATTCATCCAGGAGAGGGTGGATGAAGCAAGAAAAGAAACCTTGAATAAAATCAGAACTGGTTTTGACTCTGTGCTCCCAGGGAGCTGCCAAGGGTTATCATGGCTTCCAAGTTGTTTTTGCCCACTATCTTACACAGCTACAGAAGTTGGAGTGCAATCAGCCCCAATCCTGACCATACACCCATGGGACACAGGTCAAGATGACTTCCACAAAGCAGAGTAACCAATCCCCAGCCTTCAGGTCATTTGAATAGTAACAATAGCTCACATTCACAGAAAAATATGGTCACAGAGTACACCCATCTGATCTTCATGAAAATCTGTTTAGCAGAAGAGGAGGAGAGAAGACTGGGGGAGAACACGACCACTATCTTCAAAGATTAGCAAGTGAAAGAGAAATGAGACATTCTGCTTGGCTGGGAAGGCTCAAACTAAGAAATACGTCAATTCAATAAACATTTATCAAGTTCTGATGAGCACTGTACTGGGTACTAGTGGAGATAAACAGTTGAAAAAAGACAGGATTTCTGCCTTCATGAAGCTTGTAACGAGGTGAAGCCTATACATAGGCAACTTTTATACATGATTATGCCAGTACTATATTACAAGGAGATAGATCAGAGCACTATAAAGTTTTTCTCCAACACTCAGAACAAAGGATAAGTGCTGGTTAAGTGTAAGTACTCAATAAATGCTTGATTGACTGATTAATTATTGGAGCTATCCAACATGGAGTGGGATGCCCTTGGAGGTCTCTGTCACTTGTCATTGTGGATTGGGTACAGCTAGGTGGCACAATGGATAGAGAGCCAGACCTGGAGTCAGGAAGACAAGTTCAAATCCAATCTCAGACACTGACTAGCTGTGTGACCTTAGACAAGTCTTATCACCAATATACCTTAATGTAGGTAGTGCCTAGGCCAAACTTCAGTGGGACGTAGGGATTTCAAGAGGTAGAGGTGATAGGAAAAGGTATTCCAGACACATTATAACTTATGCAATAACTCAGGAGACAGAATGCTCTCTAAATTTCCCCAGACCTTTTCATATAAACTGCTATCTAATCATGCCTCCCCCAACTTAGACTTGTGAAGTCGATTTTCACACCCCACCATACAACTTCTTTGTCCCTATTCAAATTCATCATTTTAGATTCAGCCCAGTATTATAGCCTGTCAATATCTTTTTTGGATTTTGACCCAGTCATCCAGTGTTTTAGTTATTTCTCCCAGCTTTGTGTCATCTGAAAATATGATAAGCATGTCAGCTCTTCATTTATTCATGTCACTGATTTAAAAAGATGCTAAGTGGCACAGGACCAACGCATTCCACTTGAGAACTTCACTGCTTCCAAGTTGACATAGAACCATTAAAAATTGCTCTTCAATCCAGTTATTCACCTAGTTCTGAATCTACCTCATTTCATTGTCATCCAGCCCACATCTCTCCATCTTTTCCACCAGATCGCAAGAAACTAATGTCCTGGATTCAAGCAGTTGGCACATTCCATTGGGTCTAACTCTAAACCCTATTTTGTATTGATTGCCTTATTTTCATTCCCACTGCAGTCATGTGGTTAAGGTCAACATGCTTTCTCAACTAGGCTATTGCAACTGCTTTCTAATGCATCTTCCTGCCCAGCCCTGAACATAGCACTCCTCTCTTCCAAAGCTTCCAGTGCCCTTCCACCATTGCCTCCCATAATTCTTCATCCTGTCATTAAGGCTTTGCACAATCTGGCTCCAACCCACCTCTTTAGTCTTATTTCACACTGTTCTTGAATGGAGTCCTCCTCAAACTGTATGTTTGGAGTTAGGTAGAGTTTCATCCTATTGCTGTTGCTTGCTGTGTGCGCCAGCTCCAGAAGGCTGCCTGTTCAGGAAGCACCTCCATCTGCTCTTACTTTCCCAATCATCTCCATATCTGAGGCCCCACCTGAACAGCTGTTAACTAGAAGCTGGAGATGGCAGCCTCAATGCAGAAAGCCAGAAGTGAGCAGTCTGCCCTAAGAGGGAACCTGAGCTGGGACTTTGGCATTTTATTTTGTCTAAGACAGGGGTGAAAGAAGGCTAGTTACTCCATGATAGTATAGCTTTATTATAAAATGTACCTAAGCTGTTGAACCTCAAAGTAACAGATGCAAATCCCTTGTTATTTTGCATAGAATTTGCAATCTGTACATTTTATGAAATAGATCACAGAATTATCCCATCTGTACCATTGCCCTACCAAGGACTTCTCTTTGCCACCCCCTATTCCCAGCATTCAAAAAGGGTTCCTTCTCCTATATTCTTCCTCCCATCCCATGATCCTTTTCTTCCCTCACCTATTAACATAGCAACTGCTTTTTGCTTCTCCTCCATATGTTCGTTTTATTTGGGAGGGAGAAGGGGAGTAAGAAAGCCTAAATTGGTTGGGGGGGGGCGGGGAAGATTGGTTGGAATTTACTTAGGCACATGCATTCCAAGCTATAGTCCCCGTGATATCCTGTGCAGGGCAGGGTTATGTCCATCTTGTTGGGTTTTTATATCATAGAGGTTGGTCTCACTATACTCAATATCATAGACCACCAAGGTAGAAAGACAAGCTTTCCTTTCCAAGATAGGTTGGGATCTGGGGCATTGAGATGGAGAGTCACCAGTCTGTCTGCATTCATTTGAGCAGCCTGCAAATTCCTCAGCTATTAAGGGAGCCAGCATTTGGTAGGATAATCTACCCCCTACTCAGCCCCTTGATCTCCTTCCTAGATGCTAATTGAATCAAACCTAACCCAGCTGCCTCCACCAGCTCTATTTCTTAATTTCACATTGGTATAAGTACAAGATGACCCTCCCCCACTCCATCCTCTTCTAAGAACCAAACTCCTTACTCATTCTTCTCTAGGCTTTGCTATGAAAGGATAGGACTAGAAAGCTCCTAGCCAGCCAGGTAGACACTAAGTCCATATACAGCCAGCAGGGATCATTTGAATTCCATTTGAATTTGACACCATTGATCTAGCACATCCTTTATTTTACCAAAGAGGAAATTAAGACCAGAGAGAAGTAACTTGCTTGAGGCCACACAGTATTAAGTAGCAGATCCAAGAGAGTTAAAGAAACTAGGTGATATGGGAACTTAAGGAGGGGCATTGATGATTACTTATTGGGGACCTTTGAAGGTTCGATTCAAATTCTACCTTTCCTTGAAACCTGACCTTGCTATCCCAACTCATGGCAATCTCTGTCTTCTGAAGTCCTGTGTCTTTTTAGTCACTCCTGTGACTATTCCCACAACTAAGTCAGTTAGAATAGTCTGCCTGCTGCAGTTGGTTATCTTTTCATGTGTGGGCATCTGATTTCACTGATTAGATAGTCAGCTCCTGGAGAGCAGGAACTACATCTTTTCTATCTCTGAGTCCTAGGTTCTAGCACAGGAATAGATATTCTAGCTATACTCATTGATCAATTTGTGGAGGAAGAAAAAGTAATTGGGTTACCCAGCCTCTGTGTACCCAACATTAATCTAGCCTCCTGAGAATCAACTTGCAACAAGAACACCAAAGAGGAATTGCAGAGAGGCCAATTTAGGCTCAGGGCAAGGAAGAAGCGTTCTCATAATCAGAATTGCCCCAAAATGAACAACAACTTCAAGGTATAGCAAGTTGCCCACTGATGAATGTATTCCACTAAAGGCAAGATTGACATTGGCTAGAAACACTGCAGGAATGCCTCTTTAGCTACTTTGTGTATTAGATTGGGTACTAAAACCATACCCACAAAGGTCCCTACAGACCACATATTGATATTATCTATGTTCCTCTGCATTTTCATTTAATTTGTTAGATATTTCCCAATTATATTTTATTTATATTTTATTCTAGTTCTGCTGCATTTGGGAATATTATGGCAACAATGTGGCTCCTGGTCTACCTTGGATGCCTCTGTACTACATGACCAAAATCCTCCCTTTATTGGTACCCAAGGAAGAACCCCAGCACTTCCAGTGAGACTTGGTTTCAAGGACTCAGTGTATACCCAAGCTCTATCATTCTGGAGAGAGAACTAGAACCCCTAACCTCCCACCAAGGATAATGAATGGCTCTTGACAAGCATCTGGAATTTTTCAGAGCCAATAAAACATGCATCACTCCCATACTGGTGTCTACTTTTCTTCTTTGATCCTGTACTCTGGCAGATGCAAGGCAGGGCAGGAAACAAATGGCTGAGACCAGCAGGAGGGGAAAGAAGAAGAAGAAGGGGTCTGGAGGGGGCCAGTTGGAACCAGCAGGCCTCTCAGGCTCCTTTTAATAGGCTGCAGAGCAATAGGAGAGGATAG
This sequence comes from Gymnobelideus leadbeateri, assembly GCA_011680675.1. Taxonomy (NCBI): domain Eukaryota; kingdom Metazoa; phylum Chordata; class Mammalia; order Diprotodontia; family Petauridae; genus Gymnobelideus; species Gymnobelideus leadbeateri. The sequence continues at coordinate 136,956 of WOXC01009319.1, forward strand.
ACGCCAAGCCCACCCCCATCCCCAGGCCTCTAGCCCACTTAGAGGCCAGAGGAGAGGGCCAGAGCGCCCTAGAGTTTCACCCAGGAGTTAAATCCATAACACTCCCAACCAGGTTGTAAATTTCAAGCCATAGTTCATTAACTCCAGAAGTTCAAAATGATACCCCCTGCTCTTCCAGTCAATGCAGCTGAGAGTTTTCCTGGCGTGTGATGATCCATCAACAATTGGATTCCAATATCTTTTGCTCCTTAATAGAGTCACACTGTCTCCTCCTGTGGAGATAGGGAGAAACCCCTGCCCAAGAGCTTGGTAGGGTTGCATTTTACTTGTATCCTGAATGTCAGGTCTCAGGCAGAGCCTCACCCCCTACCCCTTTCTTCCTAACTTCTCCCAGACCAGGTTCTCCAACAGGATGAGGGGAAACACTAAAATGTCTTCCTAGGGGCTGCTTTGTTTTAATTACACAGGTCTAAGTTTATCCCAAAGAAGTGTTTCTGTAAGGATTCACAAAGTTGGCATAATTCAGGAATGTTTTCAGACTTTGGGCTACCTCCTGAAATTCAGTCTAGGCAGAAAACAAATGTCTGACACAACTCATTCCAGCAATTTTCAAGAGCCTGAAATACAGAGATCTCTTTAATCACTGGGATAGTTCACCCACAACACAACCTTTTGAAAGGGAATTGTTTCTCCCCCAGCTTCTAGGGCTTTGGCAGTTGGCAGTTACTAAAAGAGGAGGAGAGAGAGAGAGAGAGAGAGAGAGAGAGAGAGAGAGAGAGAGAGAGAGAGAGAGAGAGAGAGAAAGAGAGAGAGAGGGAAGGAAAAGGGGTACAATAGCTAGGTGATGCAGTGTTCAGAGTGCTGGGGCTTGGATGTAAAAAAAAAAAAACTAAGTTTAAATCTTGCCTCATACACTTACTAGTTTATGACCTTGGACAAGTCACCTAATCTCAGTTTCTTCATCTATAAAATGGGGGTGGGGGAGGAGGGACTTGATGACCCCTAAAGTTCCTTCCTCTCCCAATTATATGAACCTTCACATTATAGGATATCCTATCTGAGTTTTTTTCAGAAATCCTGTGAAAGCCAACTAATGGCTTTTTGAGGTGACCCTTATCTGGCAGTGGATCTTTCCAGAGGCTCCCAACAGTTCTCCTGCCTTCTCAGCTGCTGAAGCAACCTGTGTTTTGAACCACCCCATACTTCTGCAGCCCCTAAGAAATAGTAATATTTCTCCCCTCTAGTTAATAAATTGTTCCTCTCTTTGCACGGCAGAGAAAAAAGATGAAGACAAAATTGGGGGGAATTATTTTCCAAGTATTGTTTCTCTAACAATAGCAATCCCCGCTCCTGAGAACTCTATTTTGCTTAATATGCTCTTTCTGCAAAGTGGTGAAATGTGACAATGTAATAACCCAAAAAGCAGTGTGGAGGGCCCGATTCCCCAAAGTGTCCACTGAGAAAACATCCAAGTGTTTCCATCAAAAAGGAATTGTGTGTGTCGAGAAAAGGTAAGTGCACAAAATAAGGGGCTGCAATAAAGTGGGGTTCAGGAATCAAGGATTAAATGTTTGGATTCTTTGCCTCACAATAGAAGCATTTGCAGGTAGAAAGGGTCTCCATTTCTCTCCTTAATGGGGATATCACACACACACACACACACACACACACACACACACACACATACACTGAGTGGATTTCCTCTTGAGGATAAAAGGAAAATTGGTTGGTTTAAAAATTTTTTTTTAAATCAAACCAACACAAATAGCAAAAATACAGAGGCTGAGGCAAGGGAAGAGGCTTCATTGCGAGAGGCATTTGAGCTAGACCTTGGGAAGAACTTCCCAGCCATTAGCAGTGGCAGGATAAGGTTTGCAACATGCTTCATGTATGTCATGTCATTTGACCTTCACAACAACCCTGGAGGTATTATCTCCCTTTTACAGATGAGGAAACTGAGGGTCAGGGAGGTGATGGAGTTACTTAGCAGTAGAAGCAAGAGTCAAATCCAGGTCTATCCTGACTCCAAATTCAGTGTGCTTCTTCCCTTTGGAATGTGTCCCTTTTCCTAATTACAATACAGAGTGGGAAATGTGTATTTCACACTAGAAAATATACTAGGACACATTTTCATGGGAGATTATGGAGAGAGATGGGCAGTGGCCTCTCAGAATTGGTTAGATAGTTCAGAGAGATGGAGACTGTGTATGTGGCATCTGGAGATCTCCTTTAGGGCTAGAATCCATGATTCTATATCCTCACATAATTCTTGGGATTTGATCTCAAACTGAACAAAGGAAAAATAGCTCAATTTTTGTCATTCCCACTTTTCTCCATAGAACTGGACTCTTATCAGATCTGCCTTCCCCTGCTGTAAAATGCAGGTACATGCACAGAGTTCCACTGACATAATTCCCAGGAGACTGAGTTGCCTTCTTCTCGGAGGATCATGGAGAGACTCTGGAGTATAAGTAGGTACTCTGGAATTGGTTCTAGTCTGTTAGTCATATACTAAGGAGGAGTCTTTTTGATTAGCTGTGGGATACCACTGTAAAGGTCTAACCCTCTTCCTTTCTTGCTTTAATTTCTTCTTCAGCCCATTTCTTTTTGGCTGATGGCATCTGGTGTGAGAGAGTACTAGAAAGGGCCCTAAGGCTTCCCCTCCCAACATGTGGCCCCCATGAATGTAAATCTCAGTTTTGCCTCTGGTATTTGTTCTTTTGCTTTAGCTGAAGGAATTTGAGTTTATAACCTTATGAATTTTGAAAAGTCAGAATACTGAGCCATAGTGGAATCTAGGAGTTTGAGAACCCAGGAGATGATCCATTACAAGTCTTACAGTCAGACAGCAGAGAAGTCCCAAACTTTGGGATCCGCTGAGAGACAAAGTACTCAACGGGTGGTGACACTGCATTTGAACATGAACTTGATAGGAAATTTATTTAATTCTAAACCCACTCTCATTAATGATAAAGCCAATAAAGATATAGTGTTTAGCCTCAAGATATTGTAGAAAAATGTTTGTACTATTACTCTATCTTCAAAGTAAACATCCCTTCCTAAAAGCTAATTGTTTATTAATTGGTTAAATGGAGCTGGGATATTAGTCACTTTGGGCTAAGAGTAGGGGAACCAACCCAGGATAGAGACTTGAACCAATGGCACCACAGAAAAGGCAGCCCAACCCCTTAGGGCTACCTCTACAATCCTAAAGAATAAATGTAGTCAACCCTGCTTGGGAATAGTGAGGTCAGAGGGTACCTGTGCTTAAGGAAAATTATTTTGGCAGCAATAGGATAGACTGATGTGAGAGGGACTTAAGAAACCAATCAAGAGGGGGGTGGAGCCAAGATGGGGGACTAGAAATAGCACTTCCACTGCACTTCAAGCCCACACCACTTCAAAATCATGTAAAAGGGGACTCTGAACAACCTCTGGAGCTCCAGCACCCACAGAACAACACAGAGAAGCTAACCTCCCACTGAGGACAGCCTGTAGCCCTGAAGGGAGTGGCCAGCAAAGCGCTCTGGGAGCTGAACCCAGGACCACGGGAGTCAGAGGTTTTAGCCACAGGGCAGCTGGACCAGCAGCCAGCTGGAGGGACCCCAGAACACCAGTAGCTGTGGCTTTTACAGAACTACCAACATATAGATGCTTAGGACAAAGTGAGAGGTTACTTCCCTATGGACTTTGGGACCAGTATTTGGGAGCACTTCAGCTTCTTCCCCTGGGGGCGAGAAGCAGCTGAGGAGCCACGGCACAGCCGCCATTTTGCAGCTTCAGTTGAAGCTTCAGCTCCTGGCCTGTGGACTGTAGGGGGATCCAGAAATCAGTCTGAGGGGTAAGCACTCTTGCTTTAACCTCCCTGGATCTGGATTGTGGTCTGGGGTGGAGGTCTTGGGGTGTGTGACCAGCTTGCCAGAGTGTGTGGGGGTTTCAGAGAGGCCACCCAACTAATACCTCCGTCAGTTGAGAAAACTCCAACATTTGGGATGGAAGCTCCACTGTCTGGTCGCAGAATCCTACTGTGGCAACAAGCCCAAAAAGTCAAGTAATTAAGTGGCAACATGCCTAGGCAAAGGAAACTAAATAAATAGAAAAATGCAACACTAGACTCCTATTTGGGGGCCAAAGAGGATCAAAGCATGAAAGAGGAGGAGGACTGTGAGGTCAGAACTTCTGCACCAAAAGCTCCAAATGAAAATATGAGTGGGTTACAGGCCATAGAGGACCTTAAGAAGGATTTTAAAAACCAAATAAGAGAAGTGGAGGAAAAACTGGGAAGAGAAATGATAAAGATGCAAGAAAAGTATGACATGAGAGTCAACAGCCTGACTGAGGAAAATAACACCTTAAAAAATAGACTAACTCAAATGGCAAAAGAGACTCAAAAAGGCAATGAGGAGAAGAATGCCTTAAAAGCCAAATTTGCCAGATGGAAAAAGAATCTCAAAAGCTCACTGGGGAGATTCACTCCTTCAATATTAGACTGGAGCAAATGGAAGCTAGTGACTTTATGAGAAATCAAGATGCTATTAGGCATATCCAAACAAATGAAAGAATAGAAGGCAATGTGAAATATCTCATGGGAAAAACCACTGACCTGGAAAATAGATCCAGGAGAGATAATTTAAAAATTATTGGAATACCTGAAAGCCATGATCAAAGAAAGAACCTAGAAATCATCCTTCAAGAAATTCTCAAGGAAAATTGCCCTGATATTTTAGACCCAGAGGGAGAAATAGAAGTTGAATGAATCCAGAGATCACCTCCTGAAAAAGATCCCAAAAAGAAAACTCCTAGAAATATTATGGCCAGGTTCCAGAATTCCCAGATCAAGGAGAAAATACTATAAGCAGCCAGGAAGAAACAATTTCAATATTGTGGAAACACAATCAGAATAGCACAGTACCTGACAGCTTCTACATTGAGCGATTGAAGGGCATGGAATATGATATTCCACAGGGCAAAGGACCTGGGGTTAAAACCAAGAATCCTCTACCCAGCAAAACTGAGTATCTTGTTTCAGGGGAAAATATGCTCATTCAGTAGAATAGAGGACTTTTAAGCATTCCTGAGGAAAAAGCCAGAGTTAAATATAAAATTTGACATTCAGACACAAGAAGCAAGACATGCTTAAGAAGGTAAACTGGGAAAAGAAATCAAAAGGAACTTATCAAAATTGAACTATTTACATTCCTACATGGAAAAACAATAACTGTAACTGATGAAACCTTTCTCAGTATGAAAATACTTGAAGAAGGGTTTATGGACATACGAATACATATGTGAATGTGTGTATATATGTTTACAGGTATACATATATAGAGGGCACAGGGCAAATTTAATAGGAAGGGATGACACTTAAAAGGTGGAATTAAGAGGTTAGAGAGGAATATAATGAGAGGAGATGGGGAGAGACATAAAGGGGTAAACTATATCATACAGAAGAGGCAAGGGGAAGTGGTTGCAAGGGAGGGGAAGAACAGAAAGGCAAAAAGGCAAAACCATATTCTCATTGAATTTGGCTCAGGGAGAGAATAATATACATAGTAAATGGGATATCTCACCCTAAAGGAGAGTAGGGGGGAGGAGGATGAGAGTGGGGATGGGGATGAAAGGGGAGATGATGGAAGGGAGCGCATGCTGGGGGGAAGGGAGGTTGGAAGCACTCACTCTTGAAAAGGGACAGAATCAAAGTATGGAATGGACCAAGTGGGGGGGTGGGATAGGTGGGAGGGATATATAGCCAGTCTTTTACAATATATCTTCTATGGTAATATTTTGCATAGCTATACATGTACAACATACACTGAATTGCTTATTTTCCCAGCAAGAGTGGGCAACAAGAGAGGAAGGGAATGAATCTGGAAATTGAAGTTTTAAAATTAAATGTCTCAAATATATATAAATACTATTATTGATACTATTTTCCATATAATTGGGAGATAAGATGTGCAGGCATTGGGGCACAGAGTTTCACCTTGCCCTAATGGAAAAGTAGAAGGGGGTATGGGAGAAGATATGGGAGAGAGCAGATTGGATGAGGGGATATCCTGTGGGACTGCTATTCTGTAGTGGTGGGTAGAGGAAAAAATGGGGAAAAATTGTAAACTCAAAATCTGATGGAAATGAATGATGTAAACAAGAAGTTTAAATAAATAGATATTTAAAAAAAGAAACTAATGAAGAGAGGGTGGCTAGGTGGCACAGTGAATAGAGCACTGGCCCTGGAGTCAGGAGGACCTGAGTTCAAATCTGGCCTCAGACACTTAACACTTACTAGCTGTGTGACCCTGGGCAAGTCACTTAACCCCAATTGCCCCTCCAAAAGGTAAAAAAAGGAACCAATCACGAGATTGTTGTAATAATCTAGGCAAGAGGTGATAAGGATTTAAACTGAAACAGTAGCTGTATGAGTTCAGAGAAGAGGTCAGGTGTGAGATGCTGCAAAGATGATAGACTATATGCATTGAGGGAGAATGAGAAGTGATACAGTGCCTGGCACATAGTAAACTTTTTAAAAATGCTTTCTGATTGATAGCACTATGGGGTTTACAAAGGACTTTCCCCACAAGAATGCTGTGAGAGTTTTCCCTGTTTTACAGATTTGGCAACAGACTCAGAGAGGTCAAGCCTTGTCCATAGTCACATAGCTGGTTAAGTGACAAAGCTGAAATCTGAACCCAGGTCTCCTGATTTTAAGTCCAGCATACCTTCTACTATCCCAATCTCTCTGTTTCTTGCTCTTCTCAAGTTATGAGGCCTGATAATTCTATTGCCCACACCTGGCTGGGGCAGAAATAAAAGTAACGTCAACTGGGATTTTAAAACACTAATGTTTGTACCAAACAACCATTAAGCCTTTGTACTTGGTGGACATGAAACTCCATGATATCCATTCTTAATGGGAACCCAGCATAGAGAAAGGAGGTTAAATATGGAAATAATTACGGAAGCTTTAATGGAAAGATACAAGTCAGAGATATGAAGAATTAAAGAGAATTTATTATGGACAAATCAGATCAAATTTTGGGATAAATATTAGTGTGAACAAACAAAAGAAGAGCAACTGTTAAAAAGGGAAAAGAAGAGAAATAGAAATGGATGAAGATTCACTGAGGACTTTTTTCTATTGGTCATTTTCAATGGTCATGGAGAACCCAGGGAGAAAGAGCCATGTTTTTCCAGTGATTAAGGGTAGCGAAAAGGACAAGCTCTTGTTAGAACTGAGGGGAAAAAACAATGGAAGGGGAAAGTAAGAGACAATTGGGATAGCCTGATTAATGAATAAGCTATATCTAACAAGTTTAAATAATGGGACTGAGTACCTTTGATTTACTGAATCTGTATGTAGGTTGTACCCCAAGAGGTCCACTCACTGGACTCAAATATCTTTGCACTCTGACTGGCTGGTGGAGAGAGTATTCAATGACCACAGGACCTTATGGGAAAAGCAAGAGAAAGAAGGCTAGGTTGCACTTGCTTTTTAATTTTTATTGTAATCTTTTGTTTTTACATCATCTTAATTCTATACCTAGCATAGTAGCTGGAGAGCTGGCCTTGAGATCAGGAGGGCATGGGTTTGAGTTCTGTTTCTGATACATACCGACTGTGTGACCCCAAGCAAATAACTTAACCTCTCAATGTTCTGGAAAACTAAGAATATATACTGCAAAAAAACAAAAAGGTATCTGTTGACCTGAGTTAATAGAAGAAGTTTCCTCATCCACACCAAATGAAATCATAGGTCCAGTCCATAGCCCTATCCTCACCTCTTCCAATCTCCAGCTAACCATTCTTATAACAAAAGATTAAAAAGAAAAAGGAAAAATAGTTCAGAAAAACTATAAATCTCCTCAACCATAGCCTCCTACATCCCCCCAAAAGAGGAGGATGTTACATTTTAAAACATGCCTTCTTCAGTGGCTAAATTAGGCATTATAATTATATAGTACTCAATTTGTTTTCTTGATTTAGTTCTGTCCATTTGCATTGGTGAAATCATTGTGTATCAGTGGTGTCAAATTCAAGTAGAAGCAGAGACCATTAAACCATTCATAAGAATACTTGAGGGAGTTGGAGGCAAGATGGCAGCATAGAAACAGGAAAACTCGATGAGCTCCCCCCATAACCACTTCAAATACCTATAAAATATGACTAAACAAACTTTAGAACTACAGAACCCACAAAGTGACAGAGAGAATCAAATCTCCCACTGAAGACAGCCCAGCTGATGGACACAAATGGTCCATTATAGTATGCTGGGAGCTGAGCCCAGCCCCAGGTGAGCCCATGGTTTTAGCTCCAGGGCAGCCCTGACCAGCAGTGGCTGCAGCGGACTTTGGGAGAGTGGACCACCAGCAGCTATTGTGGTTTCCAAGAATTAGCAACCCATAAATGCCAAAGACAAAGTAAAATGTAAGGGTAGAACTCTGTTAGAACTGGGGGGGGGGTGGAGGAGCAAGTCTGGACCCTGCCCCCCTGGGAAGAGAAGTGGCAGAGGTGCTGTGGCCCTGCAGCCACCACTGCATGGCTGCTTCAGAGCCCCTGGCCTGCAGATCATAGGGGGACCAAGTAACCATTCAGAGGGTAATTGCTATTGCTTTAACCTGCTTGGATCTGGATAGCTATCTTGGGTGGAGGTCCTAGGGTGTGTGAACAGGGGCCAGAGCTTATGGAGGCTTCAGAGAGGGCACCCACCCAACAGCTCTGGCAGTTCCAAACACCCCAGTGATTTGGGACAAAACTCCCCTCTCTGGAGGCAAAGTTCTACAGTGGCAAAGAGCTCAAAAGTCAAGTAATTGAGTGGCAACATGAGCAAGCAAAGGAAGCAAAGCAAGCTCACCAATCAAACCTTAGATTTCTTTTTTGGGGACAAAAAGGATCAAAGCATGGAATGGGAGGGAGACAACGAAGTCAGAACTCCTGCACCAAAAACTTTCAAGAAAAATATGATCTGGTTACAGGCCATAGAGGAGTTCAAGAAGGATTTTGAAAACCAAGAGAAATAGAGGAAAAGTTGGTAAGAGAAATGAGAATGATGCAAGAAAATCATGAAAAGATTGTCAACAACCTGACTGAAGAAAATAATATCTTAAAAATAGACTAACTCAAATGGCAAAAGAAGCTCAAAAACCAAATGAGGAGAAGAATGCCTTAAAAAGTTGAATTGCCCCAATGGAAAAGGAATTTCAAAAACACACTGAGGAGAATAATTTCTCCAAAATTAGATTGGAGCAAATGGAAGATAATGACTTTATGAGAAATCAACATACTATTAAATAGATCCAAACAAATGAAAAAAAATAGAAGGCAAGGTGAAATATCTCATTGGAAAAACCACTGACCTGGAAAATAGATCCAGGAGAGATAATTTAAAATTTATTTTTATTATTTAAAATTATTATTATTATTATAATAAAAATTTTAAAAGAACCTAGAAATCATGCTTCAAGAATTTCTCAAGGAAACTTGCCCTAATATTTTAGAACCACAAGGCAAAATAGAAATTGAAAGAATTCACTGATTACCTCTTTAAAAAGGTCGCAAAAAGAAAACTCCTAGGAATATCATAGCCAGATTCTAGAGCTCCCAGGTCAAGAAGAAAATATTGCAAGCAGCCAAGAAGAAACAATTTGAATATTGTGGAAACACAATCAGGATAACACAAGATCTAGCAGATTCTACATTAAGGGATCAAAGGTCTTGGAATATGATATTCTGGAGGTAAAAAGGAGCTGGGATTAAAACCAAGAATCACCTACCCAGCAAAACTGAGTATCATGTTTCAGGGGAAAATATGGTCATTCAATGAAATAGAGGACTTTCAAGTATTCTTGACTAAAAAAGCAGATCCATATATATATGGTCTATATAGGAGGGTATATGTGCATATGAATACATATGTGGAGTGCCGGCCCGGCCATGGGGCAGCTGCTGCCGCCGCCACTGCTGCCCACGCTCCAGTTCTGGCCCCACCACCTCCTCCTCCTCCTCCTCCTCTTCCTCCTCCTCCTCCTCCTGCTGCTGCTGCTGCTCCCTCCGCCCTCCTAGCTGGTTGCCTTGGCTGAAAAGACCAATTGGGTCCGACTGCCCAACAATGTGCAAGTACGTAGCTGTGGAACTGAAGTCAGTTTTTGAGGAGACAGGCAAGACCAAGGAAGTGATTGACACCAGCTATGGCATCCTAGACCAGAAAGCCTCCAGAGTTAAATATACCAAGTCGGATCTTCAGTTAATTGAAGTAACTGAGACCATCTGCAAGAGACTTCTGGACTATAGCTTGCATAAGGAAAGGAGTGGCAGCAACTGGTTTGCTAAGGGAATGTCTGAGACTTTTGAAACACTGCACAATCCAGTCCACAAGGGGTTGAAGGTGGTGATGGACATACCCTATGAACTGTGGAATGAGACTTCAGCTGAGGTAGCTGACCTAAAGAAGCAGTGTGATGTGCTTGTGGAGGAATTTGAGGAAGTGATTGAGGACTGGTATCAGAACCACCAGGAAAAGGACTTAACCTCATTTCTTTGCGCCAATCATGCGTTAAAGCGGAAAGATACAAGTTGCTTGACTGAACAATGGATCAGCAAGAAAGGGGGCACAGCAGCCCTGGGAGGAAAGAAAGCCAAGAAAAAGGGGGGCAAAGGCAAGGTGTCCAACAAGAAGAACAGCAAACAGAGAAACCAAGAAGCCTAGATGAGGACCCTCATCCTGAGGAAGATGAGGGTGTCCAGAAAGCCACCCCTCTCACACACAGTCCCACCGATGAACTGTAGAATCCAACCAAGCACTCCATCTGCTGTCCCAGGGGTACAGAGGGAAGCCCTTGGCTGAGGGAGACTCTGTTTTCTCTTGTGCCTCTGGCAGACAAGGATGGATTCCCCAGCTCTGGGGGTTCACTGCACCCCCTGCAGTGCCCTTGTCTTGCTGAGGATTAAAGAGCCTGCCTTTCCTTTTCCCTTCCTGGCAGCCGCTTCTCCCCTGAGCTTGGAAGAAGAACTATGTGGTGGCCCTAGAGCTAAAAACTGCATTGTAAACCCTCGAGGGATGGGTCTGAGCATTGCTGAGCCCTCAGGGAGGACTCCATCCCTCATCGTCCCATGGGTGCATCCCCACTTTCTTCCAGTGGGGGTGGGTCAGCAACACCACTCCCCTTCTATCGGAAATGCTTCTCTCCTGGAACCAGTCCTACCAGGAAGGCCTTCCTTGCCCCAGTCCTGGTCGAGGCCATCTTCCCCAGGGCTCTAGCCCCCCACAGCCATGTGATGCCCAGTCTCTACCCCTCCCCAACCCATTTTACTGCACAATGTGCAGAGTAAAAAATATTTGGCCTTTAAAAAAAATAATACATATGTGACTGTGTATATATGTGTACAGGTATACATAGATAGAAAGCACAGGATCAATTGAATAGGAAGGGATGATATTAAAAAAATAAAATTAAGAGGTGAGAGAGGAATATAATGAGAGGAGAAAGAGAGAAATAGAATAGGGTAAATTATCTCATATAAAAGAGGCAAGGAAAATTGTTACAATGGAGGGGAAGAACAGGAAGGCTAAAGGGCATGGGTCAATCTTACTCTCATTGAATTTGACTTAAGGAGGGAATAAAATACACACTAATTTGGGTATCTTACCCTACAGGAAAGTAGGAGGGAAGAGGATAAGAGAGGGGATGATAGAAGGGAGGGCAGATTGGGGGAGGGGGGTAGTTAGAAGAACACAGTTCTGAAAAGGGGCAGGGTCAAAGAAGAGAATAGGACAAGTGGGGGGCAGGATAGGATGGAGGGAAATATAGTCAGTCTTTCACAATATATCCACTATGGAAATGTTTTGCATAAGTACACATGTACAACCTATCTTCCCAGTCAGGGTGGGTGAGGAGGGAAGAAGGGAAAGGATATGGAATTCAAAGTTTTAAAATCAAATGTTAAAAAATATTTTACATGCACTGGGAAATAAAATATACAGGCACTGGGGTACGAAGATCCATCGTGACCTCCTGGAAAGTTGGAGGGGGAATAGAGGAGGATATAGGAGAGAGTAGATTGGAGGAGTGGGTATTCAATGGGATCACTGTTTTGGGGTGGTGGGTAGGGGAAAGACAGGGAGAAAATTTATTACTCAAAATTTTGTCAAAATGAATGTTGTAAACTAAAAATAAACATAAAATTTATTTTAAAAAGAATACTTGAGGGTGAATGTTGACTACAAAATCCCATATTAACATTATCTATGTACTGTTTTACTTTAATTTATTTTCTTAAATATTTCCCAATAATGATTTAATCTAATTTAGGCTGAATATGGGAGTGTTTTAGAGACAAATTGGGCTGTGTGTTTGGCACCTCTGCTGTACATTGTCTTAGTTCTGTTTTACTCAGTTCATACTATCTTCCCATGCTTCTCTGAATTCTTCATGCTGATCATTTTTAATGCAGCAGTAATATTCTGTTATGTTCTCATGGTGTAATGGTGGAAGTACTCAACTAGAAGTGAAGCAGACCTATGTTTGAATCATGCCTCGGGTGCTTACTGGCTATGTGAACCTGGTCATGACACAACCCCTGGGAGCCTCAGTTTCCTTTTTTTATGAGAGAGGTAGACTCCATCAGTCAGTAAAAAGCACTTATTAAGTGCTTACAATATACTGGGCACTATGCCAGGCAATGGGAGTGAAAATTCAAGCACAAGGATAATCCCTGGTCTCAAGGAGTTTACATTCTAATAAAGGAAGTCATCATACAAAAGGAAGCTAAAAAATGAGGGAAAGGGGGGGAAGATGAAGGTACCCAGCATTGAGGCTTGGTAGAAAGTCTGAAGAGCCAGGAGTGAAGCCTAGAGAGGAACAGAGGTCTTGCTGACCTGGATATCTTCCTTAAAATAGCCTCTAAGGTCACTTCCAGATCTAAATCTTTGATGCTATGATTCTGTGTACCACAATGTCTTTAGCTAGTCCACAACTGATGAATGTCTTTGTTTCTAATTCGTTGTTACCACAAAAAGTTCTGCTGTGAATACCTTAGTGTATACATGAGACCTTTTTCTGTCATTGACCTCCCTAAGGTATATGATTGTATACTACACTTTTTGGAGGAGAGAAATACTCCTTTATCCCCCCACATATAGAGATGTCCTTCCATGACAAAGTTACCCTGTTTCAGAATGGGTAGAGGAGTTTTGAGGGGGAGGGAATTGCTTTGGCTTCCCATTCATCACAATTGTCATCTCAAGACATGATATTATTGGTTGTGGGTGATACAGTGAGGCTAGGAGTGGTAGTAAGGGAGAGAAAATTTTTCTATTTCAGTGAAAAGGAAGAAAACCCTCTTACTTTGGAGTGAGTACATATGCACTCATCCCCCACCCCCAAACACATGCCACCACCACATCAATGATCAAACTTTTCAGCAAAAAAACCTAGATTCCACACTTATGTAAAAGCAAACCTGATTTGAATGAAATTGCTTATGGGGTTTGTTTAGTCTCTGGACCACAATCAACAGCCACAACCACCTGAAAAACTAGGCTTCTCTCTGGCTGCCAGCACACACCTGCTGATAATGATAATAGTAGCTCACACTCATAGAATACAGCTCTTCCTAACCACCACCTCCTAGGCAAATAGCAGAAGTATTATCTCCATTTTTTTCTAATGGGGAAACTATGACTCAGAAAAGTTAAGTAACTGATCCATGATCACATAACTAATTGGTATCTGAGCTGGAATTTGAACCAAGAAGTTCATTTCATAATGATCTGACTACTAGTGATTCATACTTATCCACAAAGCCTTGATTACTGGAAAACTGCCTGTCTTGAAACCTGTTACCTTAACCCACACATTGCTTACTTGGATTTCTTCTGGATAGTTGACTGTGGCCTTGAATAAATGTAAATCTTTTGCTTCTTGAGTGATCCCTGCTCTGTCCATGGTTCTGATGCACATGCACATACCACCAAAGACATTGTCTCCATATAAACATGGTCAATTTTCAATCATTCAGATGAATGCAGGAAGGGCTAAATGTCCCCTGCCCTTACCAAATCCCCATGAATCGATAAATCAAAATCTCACTAATCTAGTAAATCAGTACTTTGGAAAGAAATAATCACCAGAGAATTAATTATAGGTTTAGAGCTACAAGGGAACTTACAAGTCATCTAGTCTGACCATGTCATGTTATAAATAAGGAAAAAGCCCTCAAAATGTCATACAGGTAAGGAATGGTAAAACAAGAAGCCTACCCAGGTCCTCTGACTCCAAATCCTTTCCCCTATAACACTATGTCTCCTTTGCATTCAAGCAGAGGTTTGATGATCACTTGGGGATTCATGCTTCAAGTGAGGATTGGATTAGATGGCCTCTGAGGGGTCCTACAAGTTCATGATTACTAAGGTGTGAAAATGTATTTTGTCCTTACATCTGAATATGTCTATGTCTGATATTTAGGTAACTAACCACAGTCCAAACCAAGTAGCAAAGATATGATTCAAGAGGAAGTTAAAGACTGTGCTGTTCATAGACTCATAGGTTTTAGAGTTAGATGAAACTGTAGAGGTCACCTGACTCAGCCCACTCATTTTACAGAGAAAGTGACTTGCCAAAGCCACACAGGTAAGAAGTAGCAGAACCAGGATTCCAATCTATGTTCTCTGCCTCCAAATCTAGCCCTCTTTCAATTGTTTCCTCAGCTTCAACAGTGAATTCAGCAATCAGAAATGATAGTGATATTCACTAAGAAAGTAAAAATAAGATTTCCCCACATGTAACTAGGTTGGGAAGTTTTATTATACAGAAGTTGAAATAAGACTGGAGGGATATAATGATGACTCTGTATCTATGTATGTATATAGGTTCCATATACATCAAAGCAAATAATCAACCCTTTCATTAGTTCTGCATTACCTAGACATTCAATATAGCCTTAAAAGTCTCTCAAAGTCAAGCTTCTCTCTCTCTCTACCTTCCTGACCTTACTGCCCATGACTTATCTTCATGCATTCTGTTATGTTCAAATTGTACTACTAGCTATATTCCAATCTCATCCTGCCCTCCCCCACCTTCATGAATTTGTACAGCCTCCATCCTTAGGGCCTGGAATATATTCTCTCTACATTCCTACCTATTGAAATTGCTTCCTTTAAGTCTCTTTCCTTAGCTCCAGTGTTACCTGTCCAATTAAAACTACTCATCTTCCCAGGGGAAGAGTTCCTTCTCAAATTATTTCATGGCTCTTTGTCTGGCTCCCTCTTTGCCTTTATCATATTCTGCCTTTGATCATACTTACTGATGCTCCTGGTATATTCCCACCACTCCTCCTCCCATTAGATCAAAAGCCTCTTGAGGGAAAGGACAGTATTGGTTTCCATCTTTGTATCCTCAGTGACTTTCACATAAAAAGGCAGTCCTATTAATGTTTTTAAGAACCTGCTATGTAATAAGAAGAACTCACACATTCATATAGTTCTTTAAGGTTTGCAAAGCACAGTCCTCATTTAGAGCAAAACCTATTATGTGGAATTGTGAGAAGGCAATAAGCATTTCTATGTGGCTGTTATATGCCAGACATGGTGGTAAGCTTCTTTTTTTATAAATATCATCTCATTTGATCTTCACAACAACCTTGGAACATAAGGGTTATTATACCCATTTTACAGTTAAGGAAACTCAAGCAGAGGTTAAGTGACCCACCCAGGATCACACAGCTAGTAAGTATCTGAGGCTAGATTTGAATACAGGTCTTTCTGACTGCAGACCCAGAATTCTATTTACTGTACCACCAGTTGTCTATAAATGACTACTGTACAGACATTTAAGTTTTATGGAATTGAATCAAATCAGAATAGAACCTAGCAGCTAGGAGACATTCAGAATCAATGAAAGGAGCAGAAAGCAGAAACTTCAGTTGGGCTTTCATCTTTAACTTTGAGATTATATCTTTTCTCATTGACCCTTGTGATTTGCAGCACATTGAAGATGACAATTATTGAGATCTGTCTTACACAGAACTTTACAGGACCCAGACATTGTGTTTCACACAGTAAGTACTCAATAAACACTTGTTGATTTAATTTGAACATTAGCCAACCATTCAGACTCACTTTGGAAGTTAGCCAGTTAAACATTAGCTGTTACATATGTGTTATCCTCCATTAAAAGCCCTACTCTGATGCCTTCATTGTGGAGTCGAGGTCACCCTGAGTTCTCAAAGACTATTCTAGGAGGTTACAGGCTCTGCTAAGTCTAAGTAAACCGGAAGGGCCTGGAGACAGACCTAGTATCTGTCATATGAGGACCAGCATAGCTTAGCTCAGAGTATCTCATCACCAGAAGGTTATCCATTTGGGGATAAAGGGCTGTCTTTGTCTGCCTTGGCAGAAAGATACTCACTTAAACAAAATCTTAAATCTTCCAAAGTATTGGGGGGGGAGCAGAGGCAATAGTTAGTAAGGTGAATTTTGGCAGATCTTCAATAGACTTTATTTCAGAACAAAAAGGTTGCCAGCTCTTATTGCAGAAACTATGAAGTTCTCCATATTCAAACATGATAATGAGAATATAGAGTAGTGTATACATTATAGGTATGAATGTCTGTGATAAATGAAAATTCTCCTTACTTATCAACTCGTCTCATGGATGTTATATATAATATGAAATACTAAATACAGAGTATACAGATCAAATCCTGCACCAGTCATTAGAATTAAAAATGCCACTATTGTATTAGTATATTATAATAAAAGGCTTCCTGAGACTCAGACAGTGGCCCATTTATTGGAGTGATATTGGAGCTATGACAAAGGAATCTGGACAGTTCTCTGGCTTTTGTTATAATGGGATTTAACCTATCTCACATTTTTCACTTCCTTAAAGTGATGAAATCACCTTGGAAAGAATAAAGAGCCATTTGGATAGGGTCTGTATGCTAAGTATGTATGTGGGAATGGGGACTCTCATTCTGAAACCCAATTTGTCAACACTCTGAGCACAGACCAGGAAAACAAGGGACAATGTCTCGTTAGCTTTGAACGTCCACAGTCCCTTGCATTCGAGGCGCTGCTGTGTCTCAGGCTTGGCCTGTTTAAATAGAGCTGAACGGGATTGTAGCTAATAGGGTTATTAATACCTGTCACATCCCAGGATGGCAGAATAATATGGGGTTTTTCCACTATAGATTAAAACCAACCAACAGGGAATTTGCAGAATCTGGCAGCCACAGCTTTCTCTTCAGACAACTTTTTGTTAAGCCCATGCAGACTTGGGTAAGTAATTGTCCTGGGGTAAGAATTCATCACCGTGGCAAATTTAAAAGAAGGAAAAGAGAGACCTCTGCTTAGCCTTGGACAAAGAGTACATGGATATTTGAAATTCACAGATAATCCAAAAGCCAAGTCCTTCCCCATCAGGACAGTGAGCTGAAAGCAAAAATTGCTTCTTGTCTGACTGTCATCAGTGCTCACTTTTCTCCCTCTTCTCTCTCTGGTAGAAAGATACCACCAAATATCTTTACTAGATGCTAAGTTCCTTGAGGGAAATTATCAAATCTTGTTTATCTCTGCCTTCCTTATTTTAAACTGCTCAATAAATACCTAGTACACATTGCTGTTCAGTTGATTCAGTTATATGCAACACTTCATGTCCCCCATTTGAGGTTTTCTTGGTAAAGATACTGGAGTAGTTTGCCATTTTCCTCTCCCAGCTAATTTACAGGTGAGGAAATGGAGGCAAACAGGGTTAAGTCATTAGTCCAGAGTCACACAGCTAGTAAGTGTCTGAGGCTGGCTTTGAACTCAAGTCTTGACTCCTGGCCTGGTACTCTATCCAATGTACCATCTAGCTGCCCTGCATAGGTAACTAGCACATAATTACTTAATAAATGCTTGTTGGAGAGAAGAAAGAAGGGATAGGTAGAGTTATAGATGGAGAAAGGAAAGGAGAAAAGAAGGGAGAAACAAAGGGAAGGATGAAGAAAGGAAGAAAAAGAAGCAAGGAAGAGACATGTAGGGTAATTCAAAGTTTTGTGTTAAAAAGAGCTAAATATGCTGGACAGAAAGAAGAATGAAAAGGGAAAGGCGTCTAGGTAATATACAGATTACACAGTCCTAAATAGTGGATGGTAAATCATAGCTGAAAAGGACCTCAGAGGACACCTACTCCAAACCTACATTTTTACAGATAAGAAAAGGGAGGGCCAGAGTAGTCAAGTGATTTGTTCTAGACCATGTAAATAGATAAGTAGATTCCTCTGACTCCAAATCCAGCACTCTTCATCATGTTACCTCCCAATTATATTATATTAATTATACTCATCAACCATGGTGGTCCATGATCCAAATCACTGATGAGATTTGCCCTTCCTTGTCTTCTTTATAAAAACTTTCCTAGGGTCATTAAGGGGAAAGCTCAATCTATGAGCCAGGGCCACAGGTGACAAATCAGCATTCTGGAAAGAAGGGCTTCCATTAACTGAAAAGATTGGAAATGTTCCTAATGATACATGAGGATGAATATTGATTAAATGGAGGGCAAAAGTCTGAAGAAACTTTCGGGAAGCACACTCTTGATTCTTGTGGCAGGACCTTCCTCTCCTCATACTTGCAGATAATTCCTGGCTTTCCTTCTTATAGTGCAGTATTGAGCACTTGTGGAAGAATACAACTGTTCCAGCATGGCTTTGGGACATAGCAAAATGGATACTACTTTCTATAAGGTCTGGGTAAAATTTGTTGGGACCACAAAGAGAAATGGAGAAGAGTAAAGCAGAACAGGGGGTATGGAGAGAAGGTATAGAAAAATGAATCCTTGAGTTGCTCCTATTCTTCCCCTTCCACATAAACAGAGTTCAACATGTGAACCCCTATAATTAAACCCCACAATTAAAGCATCAAGAGAAAAAACTTAACTACGTCCATTTTGTGTTCAATGAGGAATGAGAATTTTTAAAATGTGAACTTAGAGGGAAAAGGTTACAAGATGAGTGTGCTTCTCAGTGCCTCAGATAGGTAACATGGCCCCCAGTAGGTGTTACCTTCTCAATATCCTACACTGTGTCATCATTCATGACTATCCCCCAATTTAGGTGTCCCCTAAGACTTTCTCTTGAACCTTCTCCTCATCTCTATATGTCCTCTCTCAATGATTTTGTGAACCCCATATGGGTTCAATTATTATTTCTTTGCAAATGACTCCAAATTTGTATCCATCCCTGCCCTCTCCTGAGCTCCAGGTCCACATCACCATCTGCCTATCAGACATTTTGAACTGGATGTCTGATAGGCATCTTAAAGTCAACATTCCAGAAGAGAATGTCTTCTCCCCCAAACTCAAATCTCTTCCTAACTTCTCAGAAGCTGTCATGGGCACTGCCATCCTTCCAATCATTCACAGTCATTCCTAACTATTCTCTTTCATCCCCCACATCCAGTAAGCTAATAACTTTTTTCAGTCCTTCCTCCATCACATCCCTTAATGAAGCCTGGGTCTCAATAGCTTTCTTGACTTTCCATATTGATTTTTTGGTCCACTAAAATCTGATCCAACATAAAACTGGTCTATATGGGGCATCCCAAAAGTCTTAGGTGCAGTTTTGAACTATTAAAGTTCAAAACTACACTAAGAGTTTTTTGTATATTCTGTGTAGTCCCCTTCCTCTATCTACTAGTGTTCCCTCTCCCCTCAATTTACTGTGTATTTGCTTACCTGTTTATGTACTTTATACCTCCAGCAGAATGCAAACTACACAAAAACAGCAACTCTTTTTTATCTTTGGGTCTCCAGCACCCAACACTGCCTCAGGACACAGAACACAGAACACAGGAGGTCCTTAATAAATACTTGCTGGGTTGGCCAGGGCTCAGTTCTCATTACCTAAACCCTCCTAAACTCCCTAGTTGAAGTTTTAGGTCTATTAGCTGCCAAAGTCTTCAACTGTTTAAGAGAATCTAGCTGGCCTTGTAGGATGTTGCCTTTTGCTCACAGCCATGAGGTCCTACCATGCCTTCTTCTCCATTTCTATACCCCACAGTACTCTACTCTTTCTACTCTGGTGACATAATGGACTACAATCTAAATAGGAGTCAGCAACATGTCATCACAAACACAGAAGCTAATACAATCTCAGGATGAATTAAAAGAAGTAGGATATCTGGGGTGGGAGGAGTGACAGCCAATCCATTTACATCCATCAGCAAAACGGATCCAGTACAGAGAATGGCAAGAGGACTAAAAACATCCTGTAGGAGAATGCGATGAAGGGACTGGCGATAAGGATAGTGTAGTACAACAGAATGAGCAAGGGATTTGGAGTCATTGGCTCAAATCCCTCTTTTGCCAGTGCAACCTGAAGCAAATCATTGAACCCCTCTGGACCTGTCTTCTTATCAATAAGATGGAGTTGGACACAATGACCTCTAAGTCACTTCCAGCTCTGGATCAAAGATCTGACAAGTAAAGAAGATGTGGGGGGACATGGTAGAAGGCTTCAAACATTTAAAATATTTTAAAAATAACATATGGAAGAGATATTGCTTGGATCTAGAGGCATAACTAAGGCCAGGGTGTGGACATGATAGGCAGGAGGTGCGTCATGTTAGAAAGTGCTCTGGATTTGAATTCAGAAAACTGGGGTTCATATCCCAGTTCTACAATCTGTGCACCCGTGGGCAAGTCATTTGCCTTTATAGGTCTCAGTCTCCTCATCTCAGTGAAATGAGAGAGCTGACTTAGATCACTGAGTTATTTTATGCTACCCTAGGATCACAGATTTAGAGCCAGAAGAGATATCAGAGACCATGAGTCTAACCTCAATTTTTAAGATGAGGAAAATGAGACCCAATGTTCAATGTTCAATTAGACCTTGTTCAAGGTCCTAGAGCTGGTAAGTGGCAGTCAGGATTCAAAACCCAGATCCTCTGAATCTGGTGTTCTTATCCACTGTGCCACATATAATCTTAGAAAGGAAATCTCTCTAATACACCAATCCAAAAATTTAATGGTCTGTCTCAGAGCAGGGTAATGAGTTCCCTGTTACTAGAGCTAGAGGCAGAGGATGGATGATGTCTTGTCAATCAGTCAGTCAGTCAATAAGCATTTCAAGGTTTACTCTGTGCCAGGATTCAGAGATATTTTAGATGTGCTTCATTTCCTGGGTAGTAATTGGACCAGATGCCCTTTGAGGTTCCTTCTAAATCTCAGTCTAGGATTCTATGATCATTCTGAAGTGCCTTGGAAGTCCAAGAAGGCTTCAACTCTTGTCATTATTTCATCATTCATTCAGCCCCTCTCTTAACCAATGCATGAAAATAATACCCTGAAAAGTTAACTTCACATTCGGTAGACCTAGCTTCATAGACATGACCTTCAGCCAGCTCAGTGATTTCATGAAATGGCAATTTCTCAGTTGCTTTAATTGCTCCTCATCCTTGCTACTGCTCCTGATGCATCCATTGAACGCCCCCTTCATGGTCCCCACTGCTCCCTCAGAACCTCCAGCTGAAACAATAGTGAGTCAAGTTCACGCCTTCCCACCCACATCAGTCTCCAGTCCTGGCTCTCTGCCTGGGGACGATGAGCAGCCTTAGCCTCCCTCCCTGAGATGCAATGTGATAAATGAGGCTGTGGATGTAAGAGTGTGTGGTGCTATGCCAAAGATAAGTACTGTCTAAATCATAGCATAGTGTAGTCATTATCGAAAGAACACCACGATCCCTCCTCCTTTCCTTCTCCACAGCCTTCTGTATGATGCAGCCCGACTGTAGGTTTGGCCTGGAGTCAGCCCTTCCAGTCCAAGTCTCTACTTCTAGGTCCTCTGGCTAGAGGAAAGGGGGCAGGGATGTGGAGGGGGGAAGGAGCAAAAGGTTTTATTGGTCTCCAGCCCATCTAAGAAGTAGAGAGCCAAGACTGGCAATAAGATGCTTCCAGTCCAGTACTCTTCTGATCACAGTGCCTTAGGATCTTTATCTTTAAACCACCTTTATCTTTAAACCACCTTTATCTTTAAACCAAAAGGTAAAAGTAATGACAAACTCCGTTCCTGGGTTATGAGCATAGGTTGATGTTTATCAGAGCAGGAACTCCCTGGCAAAGCCACGAGGAATGGCAAAAACCACAGTCACTTGCTGACCAGACTAGAGGTTTGATTGTAGGGATGAGATGTTGGCATTGACTGGTAGGCCCCAGGTTGGGGTACTAAACTAGTATTTTCTCTCTAAGGCTACATCTCCTTGCCATCTCCAAAAGGCTCTGAGTAAGGAGGAGAAAGGTGGGCACACGTTCTGAAAGCAAATGAGTTCAGGGAATTAAATCCACTATGGCTGAAGCTAGCCCCAATCAGAGACCCATGAACTATTCCTCCTCCTCCTTCCCCACTCCCCAACCTTGAGAAAAAAATATGGTGAGAAACACAAAATCAGCAGGTGACATTGTTATTAATCCCAGAGCTCTCACACACCAAGCAATTTAAGGAGTGGGGTGGAGAAGCTCACATCAGAAAGTGTGATTTCTGAGTGGGGACAAACCACTCAATACTGCCAAGATGAGCGAGGCCCCCACTCACTGCCCTCCGCCCCTCTCTGCTGTTTACAGTAAAACTTCATCACAAGATGCTATTAAGCTTGGCAGTTACTGTAAATGCTACTGTAGCTGTTGACTTCCAGAGCCCCAGGAAATTTCATCCAAGACAGAGTGGCTTCAGCCAAAAGACCCACACCCACTGCTCATTTCTCTTCAGGAAGTAGAAGGTGCCCTAGAGAAGGATATTAACCACATTCAGGGGGTGGTAGAAACCGGTTGTCTTCTCATCTACTCCCATGCTCCTCACCCACTTTAGATTGGGAGGAACTATAATGAAACCAGACAGGCTAGGGAGCTGGGGGGGAGGGGTATGTGCAAATACAAGATGGAAATCAGCTCAACTATTATGAGGAAGACTTAGGAATCTGGAGGGCTAAGAGCTACCCTGTTCAGATAAGCTGTGAATTCATTTATACATTCAATTCCATTCAACAAGTAGTTATTAGGCACTTACTTTGTTCCTGGCACTATGTGCTAGGTGCTGGGATACGAGGAAAAAATCAGTCCCTAACCTTAAGAAGCTTACATTGGCCAGGGAGGGGTGTGTGTGTGTGTGTGTGTGTGTGTGTGTGTGTGTGTGTGTGTGTGTGTGTGTGTGTGTGTGTGTCAAAGTGAAAATAATGTTTTGGAATGGACATTAACAATGCTGAGGGGTTGGGGGAGAAGAGGGAGGAAGGGAGAGTTTCCAGAGTCTTGAAGGCAGGAATTCCAAAAAGGAATTCCTAGAAAGCTAGGAATTCCAAAAAGTGGAAGTTAGGAGGGAGAGTATTGCTGGTATAAGGGATGGTCACTTCTACAAAACCTATGGCAGTAAGAAATGAAATGTTGTGAACAATAAATATTAAGGAGGCCAATCTGGACAGCCAGAATATATAACGTGGGTATGGGGGGTGGGAGGGGATGGAGGAGCAGCAGAAGGAAGGCCCATGTGTGCTGGAATTATTGATTAGAATTATAGATTGGCTACATTTGATTCACCTGAACCACACTCTACTTCTGCAACTTAGCAGCTGGGCCTAGAGTCAGGAAGAACTGAGTTCAAAATCTGACCTCAGCCCATGATGAAAATTGCTATCCACCTCCAGAGAGAGAACTGATGAACTCTAAATGTAGGTTGAAGCAAACTTTTTTCTTTATTGTCTTTGTTTTTATTGTTTTATTTTGTTTGTGCTTTCTTTTACAACATAGCTAATAGTGAAATAGCTTTTCCATGACTTCATATGTATAATTAACACCAAATTACTTGCCTTCTCAAAGAGGAGAAAGAGGCAGGAGTGAGAGGAAATTTGAAAATCAAATTTTTTAAATTGTTTGAAAAAAATTTACATGTAATAGGGAAATAATGTTATAAATATTATTAGACAATAAATATAAATATAAATAATTTAAAATTTAAAAATCTGACCTCAGACATTTATTAGCTATGTGACCCTGAACAAATTACTTAACTTCTGTTTATCTCAGTTTCCACAATTATAAAAACAGGTAAATAATCAAACCTAACTATGAGGGTTGTTGTGTAGCTCTGGTTGTTTGTAATAGTACTTAATAGGACAGGAGGGAGCAGAGCCAAGATGGCAGAGTAGAAACAAGAAAATGCTTGAGATCACATACCAGTCACCTCCAATACCTATAAAATATGACAATAAACAAATTTTAGAGCTACAGAACCCACAAAATAATAGATAGAAACAAATCTCTAGCTGAAAGCAGTCTGGCAGGCTGACAGGAAGGATCTATCACACCAGGATGGAGCCAAGCACAGGCCTATGTGTGCCACTCAGCCCAGTCCCAGGGTGGCCCCAACCAGTGGCCCAGACCAGCCAGAGTAAACTTCAGGAGAGTGAATCGCCAGCAGCTGTGGCAGTTTCCAGATTTATCAATCCCTAAATGCCAAAGAGAAAGTAAAAGGTCAGTGGGGAACTCTGTTGGAACTAGGTGATGGAAGAGCAGGGTCTGGCCCCTATCCCCAGGGTGAGAGATGTCAGAGGTGCAGTGGCTGCAGCTGCTGTCACAAACTCCTGGCCTGCAAATCATAGGGGGACCAAGCAACCATTCAGAGGGTAATTGCTCTTGCTTTGACCTGCTTGGATCTGGGTCACAGTCTTGGATGGTGGTCCTGGGGTGAGAAATGCCAGTGTGAGAGAGCTTGTGGTGGCTGTAGAGAGGGCACCCTCCTCAGAGCTCTGACAACATTTGAGAAAACCCCAACGATTTGAGACATAGCTCTCTCCACTCTGGAAGCAGAATTCTACCATAGCAAAGAGCTAAAAACTCAAGAAACTGGCTGGCAAGATGAACAAGCAGAGGAAGCAAAATCAGACCATAGAATCTTCTTTTGGGGACAAAAAGGATCAAAACATGGAACCAGAAGAAGTCAACAAAGTCAAAACTCCTGCATCAAAAGCTTCCAAGAAAAATATGAACTGATTACAGGCCATGGAGGAGCTCAAGAAGGATTTTGAAAATCAAGTAAGAGAAGTGGAGGAAAAATTGGGAAAAGAAATAAGAACGATGCAAGAAAATCATGAAAAGTGAGTAAACAGCCTGCTAAAGGAGACCCCCCCAAAACACTGATGAAAATAACACCTTAAAAATAGGCTAACTCAAATGGCAAAAGAGGCTCAAAAAGCCAATGAGGAGAAGAATGCCATAAAAAGTTAAATTGCCCCAATTGAAAAGGAATTTCAAAACCACACTGAGGAGAATAATGTCTTCAAAGTTAGATTGGAGCAAATGGAAGTTAATGACTTTATAAGAAATCAAGATACTATAAAACAGATCCAAACAAATGAAAATATAGAAGGCAATGTGAAATATCTCATTGGAAAAATCACTGACATGGAAAATAAATCCAGGAGAGATAATTTTAAAATTATTGGACTACCTGAAAGCCACGATCAAAAAAAGAGCCTAGAAATCATCCTACAAGAAATTCTCAAGGAAAATCACCCTGATATTCTAGAACCAGAGGGCAAACTAGAAATTGAAAGAATTCACTGATTACCTTTTGAAAAAGATCCCAAAAAGAAAATTCCTAGGAATGTCACAGCCAGAATCCAGAGCTCCCAGGTCAAGGAGAAAATATTGCAGCAGTCAAGAAGAAACAATTTGAGTATTGTGGAAACACAATCAGGATAACACAAGATTTAGCAGCTTCTACACTGAAGGATTGAAGGGCTTGGAATATGATATTCTGAAGGTCAAAGGAGTTAGGACTAAAACCAGGAATCACCTATCCAGCATAAGAGTATAATGGTACAGGAAAAAAATATGTTCATTCAATGAAATAAAGGACTTTCAAGTATTCTTTTTTTAAATTAATTTGTTTGTTTATTTTTAGTTTACAAGATTCAATTCCATAGTTCCTTAAGTTTCCTATTTCCCTTCCCTCCCTCCCCCCATCCCGCATATAGTCCGGTATAGGATTTGCAAATACTTTCACATTAGACATTAGTCAGGCTACAAAGGCCAATTGTACTAGATGGAATGAAAAATGGTAAAGAGGAAATAAAACCAAACAATGAAGAAAAAAAAAAGATCAAGTAGTTTGCTTCAATCAGGATTCAGACTCAGTTCTTTCTAGTTCTTTCTCTGGATGTAGGCATCTCTCTCCATCATGAGTCTTTTGGGATTGACTTATATCACTGCATTGCTGAGAAGAGTCCAGTCTGTAATAGTTGGTCATCACACATATGTTGTGTTTGTGATTGTATATAAATTTCTCCTGGTTCTACTCTTCTCACTCAGCATCAGTTTGTATAAGCCTCTCCAGGTAAATATGACAACTGTCTCCTCCTCATTTCTTATAGCACAATACTATTCCATTACATGCATATACCACAACTTGTTTAGCCATTCCCCAATTGATGGGTACCCCTTTAATTTCCAATTCTTTGCAACCACGAAAAGAGCTGCTATGAATATTTTGTACATATGGGTTTTCCTCCCACTTCTATGATCTCTTTGGGATATAACCCTAGAAGTGGTATGGCTGGGTCGAAGGGTATGAATTATTTATAGCCCTTTGGGCATAATTCCAGATCGCTCTCCAGAATGGTTGGAAAGTTCACAACTCCACCAGCAATGCATTAGTGTTCCAATTTGCTGCCCACATCCTCTCCAGCATTTCTCATTTTCCTGTTTTGTCATCTTAGCCAATCTGACTGGTGAGATGTGGTACCTCAGAGTTGTTTGGATTTGCATTTCTTTAATCAACAGTGATTTAGAGCATTTCTTCATATGCTTATAGATGTCTTTAATTTCTTTCTCTGAAAACCACCTGTTCATATCCTTTGACCATTGATCAATTGGGGAGTGAATTGTATTCTTATAGATTTGACTCAATTCTCTGTATATTTTAGAAATGATCCATTTATCAGGGACATAGGTTGTAAAACTTCTTTCCCAATTTCCCACCTCCCTCTTGATCTTGGTTACATTGGCTTTGTTTGTACAGAAGCTTTTCAATTTAATGTAATCAAAATTATCCATTTGGCATTTTATAATGCTCTCTAATTCTTGTTTGGTCATAAAGTCTTCCCCTCTCCACAAATCTGACAGGTAAACTATTCCTTGCTTTCCCAGATTGCTTACAGTATTATCCTTTATACCTAGATCA
Organism: Gymnobelideus leadbeateri; assembly: GCA_011680675.1. Taxonomy (NCBI): domain Eukaryota; kingdom Metazoa; phylum Chordata; class Mammalia; order Diprotodontia; family Petauridae; genus Gymnobelideus; species Gymnobelideus leadbeateri. The sequence goes on from WOXC01009319.1 coordinate 164,154, forward strand.
TGCACCCATTTAGACTTGATTTTGGTATATGGTGTTAGATAATGGTCTATGCCCAGTTTCTGCCATACTATATTCCAGTTTTCCCAGAAGTTTTTTTCAAATAGTGCATTCTTATCCCAAAAACTGGGATCTTTGGGTTTATCAAACAAGAGATTAGTATACTCATTGATTGCTGAATCTTGTGTGCCCAATCTATTCCATTGATCCACTACACTATTCCTCAGCCAGTACCAAGCATGCTGCTGTATAATACAGATTAAAATCTGGTATAGCTAGTCCACCTTGCCTAGCATTTCTTTTCATTAATTCCCTTGATATTCTAGACTGTTTGTTCTTCCAAATAAATTTTGTTACTATTCTGTCTAACTCTAGAAAGTAGTTTTTTGGTAAATTGATTGGAATGGCACTAAATATATAATTCAGTTTGGGTAAAATTGTCATTTTTATTATATTAGCTCGACCCAGCCACGAGCAATTGATATTTTTCCAACTATTTAGATCTGGTTTTATTTGTGTGAGAAGTGTTTTGTAGTTGTGATCATATAGGTCCTGGGTTTGTTTTGGCAGGTAGATTCCCAAATATTTTATAATGTCTACAGTAACTTTAAATGGGATTTCTCTTTCTATCTCTTGCTGTTGAATTTCATTAGAGATATACAGAAATGCCAAGGATTTATGTGGGTTTATTTTATATCCTGCAACTTTGCCAGATTTATTTATTGTCTCAAGTAGTTTTTCACTTGATTCTCTAGGATTCTTTAAGTATATCATCATATCATCTACAAAGAGTGATAACTTGGTCTCTTCTTTGCCTAATTTGATTTCTTTTTCTTCTCTAATTGCTACTGCTAACATTTCTAGTACCAGATTGAATAAGAGGGGTGATAGTGGACACCCTTGTTTCAATCCTGATCTTATTGGAAATGCTTCTAGTTTATCCCCATTGCATATAATACTTGCTTATGGTTTTAAATAGATGCTATCTACTATTTTAAGGAAGGATCCATTTATTCCTAAACTTTCTAGTGTTTTTAATAGGTGGATGTTGTACTTTTTCAAAAGCCTTTTCTGCATCTATTGAGATGATCATGTGGTTTCTGCTAGTTTTATTGTTGATATGTTCAATTATACTGATGATTGTCCTAACATTGAACCGTCCTTGCATTCCTGGAATAAATCCTACCTGGTCAAAGTGTATTATTCTTATGATAAGTTGTTGTAGTCTTTTAGCTAATATTTTATTTAAAATTTTTGCATCTAAATTCATGAGGGAAATTGGTCTATAATTTTCTTTCTCTGTTTTATCTCTTCCTGATTTAGGTATCAGTACCATATTTGTGTCATAGAAAGAACTTGGTAGGACTCCTTCTTCATTAATTTTCCCAAATAGTTTGTAGAGTATTGGAATCAACTGTTCTTTAAATGTTTGATAGAATTCACTAGTAAACCCATCTGGCCCTAGGGATTTTTCCCTAGGGAGTTCACTGATGGCTTGTTTGGTTTCTTTTTCTGAGATGGGGTTATTTAAGTAATTTGCTTCCTCTTCAGTTAATCTGCACAACTTGTATTTTTGCAAATATTCATTCATTTCACTACGATTGTCAAATTTATGTGCATACAATTGGGAAAAATAATTCCTAATTATTGTTTTAATTTCCTCTTCATTGGAGGTAGAGTCACCTTTTTCATTTTTGATACTCATAATTTGGTTTTCTTCTTTCTTTTTTTATCATATTGACTAAGGGTCTATCAATTTTACTGTTTTTTTTCTTAAAACCAGCTCTTAGTTTTATTTATTAATTCAATAGTTTTCTTAATTTCATTTTTATTACTCTCTCCTTTGGTTTTCAATATTTCTAATTTAGTACTAAATTGGGGGTTTTCAATTTCTTCTTTTTCTAACTTTTTCAATTGCATACCCAATTCATTGGCCTCCCTTTTCTCTAATTTATTCAAGTATGAACTCAGGGATATAAAACTTCCCCTAAAAACTGCCTTTAATGCATCCCGCAAATTTTGGTATGTTTTCTCATTATTATCATTCTCTTGAATGAAATTATTGATTGTTTCTATAATTTCTTGTTTGACCCACCCATTCTTTAGGATTAAATTGTTTAATTTCCAATTACTTTTTTAGTCTATCTTTCCATGGCCCTTTATTGCATATAATTTTTATTGCATCATGATCTGAGAATGACGCATTTAATATTTCTGCCTTTCTGCACTGGATTGTGAGGTTTTTATGCACTAGTACATGGTCTATTTTTGAGTATGTACCATGCACTGCTGAGCAGAATGTAAATTCCTTTTTATCCCCATTCAGTTTTCTCCAGAGATCCATCATATCTAGTCTCTCTAAGATTCTATTCACCTCCTTAACTTCTTTCTTGTTTATTTTGAGGTTAGATTTATCAAGTTCAGGGAGAGGGAGATTAAGGTCCCCCACTAGTATAGTTTTTTTTTTTTTTTTAAGCAATTGGGGTTAAGTAACTTGCTCAAGGTTACACGGCTAGTCATTATTTATGCGTGGATGCTCATTTTCTGAGGCCGGATCTGATCTCTGTTCATCCCAACTCCGAGGCCGGCGCTCTTACTCACTGTGCCACCTAGCCACCCCTTTAGGGCAATTGGGGTTAAGTAACTTGCCCAAGGTTACAGGGCTAGGTTTTTTTTTGTTTGTTTGTGTGGATTAAGTGTCTGAGGCCGGCTCCAAACTCAGGTCCTTCTGACTCCAGGGCCGGCGCTCTATTCACTGCGCCACCTAGCCACCCCTCCACTAGTATAGTTTTGCTACCTATTTCTTTCTCTAATTCCTTTAACTTCTCCTCTAGGAATTTGGATGCTATACCACTTGGTGCATATATGTTAAGTAATGATATTGCTTCATTCTCGATGGTGCCTTTTAGCAGGATACAGTTACCTTCCTTATCTCTTTTAATTAAATCTATTTTTGCTTTTGCTTTATCTGAGATAAGAATTGCTACCCCTGCTTTTTATACTTTAGTTGAGGCACAATAAATTCTACTCTAGCCTTTTACCTTTATGCTGTGGATATCCCTTTGTTTCAAATGTTTTTTCTTGTAGACAGCATATTGTAGGATTATGGTTTTTAATCCATTCTGCTATCTGCCTCTGTTTTATGGGAGAGTTCATCCCATTCACATTCACAGTAATGATGACTATCTGTCTCTTCCCCTCCATCCTATTCCCTCCTCTGCTTATGTTTTTGTTTCTTTCTTCTCCCTTCCCCTCCTTGAGGTTTTCCCTTTTGACCACCCCCTCCCTCAGTGTTCCCACCTGGTGACCCCCCTTCTTTACCTACACTCTTACTACCATTTCCCTCCCCTCTAATCTCCCCCCTTTACTCTCCTCCTCTCTACCCCCCCCCCTTACCCTCCTACTGCCTATAGGACAAATAAATTTTTATACTTATCAGAGTATTTTACTCCCCATTTGACACCAAACCAATGAGAGTAAATCTCATACAGTGCTACTCTTCCTCCCTTCTTTTCCTCTATTTAATGAATTTACATGTCTATTCATGTTAGAATCTTAAACTTAACTAATTATGTTGATTCTTCTTTGAGCCAGAGCCAGTGAAAACTGTGTTTAAATGATGTTCCTCTCCCTCTTTCTTTCCCCTCTACTATAATGTGTTTTTATGCCTCTTTGAATGGCATACTTTACCTTTTTCTATCTCATCCTTTCCTTTTATCCCATTACAGTCCCTTTGATCCCCTTAATAAGGATTTTTTTTGTTCTGTTTTGTTTTGTTTTTATCTTCAGTTTAGTTCATCCATACCCACACCCTCTATCTATGTATAACCCCTTTAAAGGTCATGATAATCATATAAATTTCAATATTGACAGTTATCAGCTCCTTATATAGGGATGTGACTATTTTGCTCTTGTTGCATCCCACGGCTTTTTCATCAGGAAAGTCTAGAAATCCCTTATTTCATTAAATGACCATCTCCTTGCCTGAAAGATTATGCTCAGTTTTGCCAGGTAGTTAATCCTTGGTTGTAGTCCTAGCTCTCTTGCCCTAAGAAATATCAGATTCCAGTCCCTCCTATTTTTTGAATGTAGAAGCTGCTAGGTCTTGTGTGATCCTGACTGTAGTTCCGAGATATCTGAATTGTTTCTTTTTGGCTGCTTGCAGTATTTTTTCCTTTATCTTGTAATTCTGCAATTTGGCTACTATATTTCTTGGAGTTTTCAATTTGGGATCTCTTTCAGGAGGAGTCCAGTGAATTCTTTCGATAACTATTTTATCTTCTGATTCCAGGACCTCAGGACAGTTTTCTTTGACAGTCTCTTGGAGGATATTGTCTAGGCTGCTTTTTTCATCATAGCTGTCTGGTAGACCAATAATTCTTAAGTTGTGTCTCCTGGATCTGTTCTCTAGGTCAGTTGTTTTTCCAGTGAGATATTTTACACTTTCTTCCAATTTTTCAATTGTCATATTTTGTTTGAATGACTCTTGGTGCATCATAGAGTTCTGAGTTTCAATTTGACTAATTCTAATTTTTAGCAAATTATAGTCTTCTGTTAGTTTTTGAAGGTCCTTTTTCAGGGAGGTATTTTCTCCAATTACTTCACTCATTTTACTTTTTAAGGATTTGTTTTCTTCAGTGAAACTTTTTTTCCAATTTGGTCACTGCCTCCCTGATTTGGTCTTTAAAATCTTTCTTAAGCTCCTCCAAGAATGCTATTTGGGCTTGAGACCAGTTCATATTTCCTTCAGTGGTCTCAGGTGTGAGTAAAGAGTCCAAGTTGTCCTCTGTATTTGGTTGTTCTTGACCTACATAATAAGCTTGGATTGATTTTCTTGCCTTCCCCTTCTCCTTCTCAGCTTCCTTCCTTCCCATTGTAATTTCCTATTTCCTAATTTCTCAGTCTGTGAGCTAAGGGCCTGGTCATTGACTTTGAATGCTGTAGTCTCTGGGTGTCTAGTTTGAGGCTAAGGCAGGAGTCTCAGTGAGGTATGCTGATGCACACAGAGTAATCTGTGAAGAAGGGATAGTCTGGCCACTTCAGATTCCTGCCTCTGTAGCCCTGGGCTACAGCTCAGGCAGGCTTTTGCTGGTCAGGTGAGGTGGGCTTGTTCAGACCCCTCCCCCTCTTCTCTTCAGACTCCTAGGGGCCTCAGTTACACCCCTTCTCAATGACTCCCAAGCCAGAGGCTATTTCCACTATCTTAGGATTTCACTCTAGGTGGGAACTTATCTTTGGGTTTTCTACTTCATGGAGGAGGAATCAGTGCTGCCATAGTTTACTTTTTCATTCTGGCAAAACAGGCAGGTGATTTCTAAACTTCCAGGCTGGGGCCTGATAGCCCCAGGAGAAGCTGCTGTCTCTGCTGGGGGCCGGAGCCCTCTCTTACCTGGCTCCAATGATTCCTCCTGTCTCCTGGTGAGATGCTGATGAGACGGCTGCAATTCATCCTTGGGATAGGTGAGGTGGCTGGCTGGAGTTCCTTCTTTCTCTGGTGTAGTCTGCTTCTCTGCTCTCAAGTCCGAGCTGTATAGACACCACATCTCCACACTCTCCCAGTCCGGACCCACTGGGCACTTTCCTGGGCTGGATTCTGCCATGCTATGTTTCCCAGTGGATTCTGTCACTCTAGAATCCATTCATATTCACTTTTTAAGGTTTAGTGACAGGATTCATGGAGGAGCTTAGATAAGTTACTGCTTCCTTTCTGCCATCTTGCTTCCACCTCCCCCCCACACTTTCAAGTATTCTTGATGAAAAAAAAAAACCAGAGCTGAACAGAAAATTTGACTTTCAAATACAAGAAGCAAGAGAAGCATGAGAAGGTAAACAGGAAAAAGAAATCATAAGTAACTTATCAAATTTGAACTATTTACATTCCTACATGGAAAAACAATAAGTGTAACTCATGAGACTTTTCTCAATATGAGGATAGTTGAAGGATACACACACACACACACACACACACACACACACACACACACATACACACATGTCTATATAGGATGGTGTATGGCTGCATTGATACATACTTGAGTGTGTGTATATGTGTGTGCATGTATACATAGACAGAGGGCACAGGATCAGTTGAGTAGGAAGAGATGATACCTAAAAAATAATATTAAGAGGTAAGAGAGGAATATGATGAGAGGAGAAGGGGAGAGATAGAATAGGGTAAATTATCTCATACAAAAGAGGCAAGAGAAAACTGTTACAATGAAGGGAAGAACAGGAAGATAAAAGGGAATGGACCAACTGTACTCTCACTGAATTTGGCTTAAGGAGAGAATTGCATACACACTCAGTGGGGTATCTTACCCTACAGGAAAATAGGGGGGAAAGGGATAAGAAGGGGGATGATAGAAGGGAGGGTAGATTGGGGAATAGGGTAGTTAGAAGCACACACTTTTGAAAAGGGACAGGGTCAAAATAGAAAATAGAATAAATGGTGGGCGGGATAGGATGGAGGGAAATATAGTTAGTCTTTCACAATATATCTACTATGGAAACATTTTGCATCACTACACATGTACAACCTATATTGAATTGCTTATCTTCCCAGTGGGAGTGGGGAAGAAGGGAAAGAATATGGAAATCAAAATTTTAAAAACAAATGTCAGTTATTTTTACATGCAACTGGGAAATAATATATACAGGCACTGGGGTATAGAAATCCATCTTGCCATACTAGAAAGTTAGAGGGAGGATGGGTGGGGATATAAGAGAGAGCAGATTGGGGGAAGGGGTATTCAGTAGGCTAGATATTTTGGGATGGGAGTAGGGGAAAGATGGGGAGAAAATTTGTAAGTCAAAATATTTGGAAAATTAATATTGAAAACTAAAAATTAATAAATAAAAACTATAAAAAGGTTAAAACAATTTTAAAAGAGTACTTAATAGAGTTCATGATACACAATAAATATTTAACAAATGCTTATACCTATATATAGTTCTCTTCCACAAAGTAGACACAGCTCCGGAGTATAATCATAATTCACATTTATAGAGCACCTTAAAATTTATAAAGCATTTTCCACATAATGATCCTATGAGGACTGTAATATAAGTATTAGTCCCATCTTACAGATAAGGAAACTGAGGCTCAAATACTCAATATAATATATAAATGTAAGTTGCTCTTATTAATAGTTAGAGGTGGAAGAGGAGGAGGAGGAAAGTGAATTGATTTGCCCAAGGTCAGGCAGCTACTAAATTTTGAGGTGAGGTTTTGAATCCCCCTCTCCAGGCTCTAAGTTCAACACTCTTTCTATCAAAATTCTGTCTCTCTGAAAACTCCCTCCAGATAATTCCCAGGCTTTATCTCAGTTTCACTTTCAGGGGTTAGAACTGTTGAGCCCTTGTCTAACAAACAGCCTGGGTCAAGCTAAGATCTGTAAGTGTCAGGTTCAGACTTGGCCAAGAAGTACAGAGAAAAGCAGGAAAGCTGTCAACTCTCCCTTAGCTATGTATGCACTCTCAGCTCTGGTTTATCTGTTACAAAGGTTTAATTCCAGGTCAGCTGCTCCCATCACCCATCATATTCTTGGCTACCTCCTCTCACTGCCCAGCTGATATGTACTCAAGAAAAGCAAACTAATTTTAATATCATCCTAAACTAAACATAATTAGGAAGGCAGCTCTGCTGAAAAAAAAAAATCAGATAATGCATTTCAAAACCAAACATAAATGATCCCAGCTCTGTCACTTATTTAGATAGTAGTGTGACCTTGGCCATGTCCCTTCCTCTCTTGGGCCTCCATTTCCTTCTTTATAAAATGAAGGAGTACTAATTTCTAAGTTACTTTTCAGATCTAAATCTATGGTCCTCTAATATCCAAGTTCCCTTCTTGCAAAAAAGCCTAAGACTTCACTACTGTTCTAGAATATCCATATGAAAAAGGTCTGGAAAACTTTGCAGTTTTCATTTATTCAACAAAAATGTTCTTAAACCCCTAATTTGTGACTGGATCCTGTAAATAATTAAGGTCTGGCCATCATTTTGGATGATAGTCTTATTCTAGATCCTAGACCATAGACCATAGCTACCCAACCTTTCCCAGAAAAGGACATCATTGTTTATTCCCCAGGCTCATATGGAAACCACTAAGAACTGCAAAAAGCAGTGGTAGAAAATAGGGTTGAGGGGGGAAATGTCTGTCACAAGCAGTACAGAGGAGGATGTGGTAGCAGCTTTGACTACAAAATCTGCCTGGTGTGGCTTCCCAAACCTCTGCTCCAACTTCTTTCATCTCTCTGATTCTGACAGCTAAGCACACTTAACACCTACCGGTAAATTTAGTACTACCCTAGATTTTGAGACCTATCCTGACTCCAAGAAGTAAAGATATAAGGAGCCTTATGACAGAAGCTAACTGATTCAGTATTGAGTTAGTCTGGTTCCTGGCCCTGCTCTGACCTTTAAGTCAAATCAAGACAAGTCAACATTTATTAAGAAACCACTATGTGCAAGGCACTGTATGTGTATCTGGAAATTTAAAGACAAAAATGAAGGTATACCTCACATCAAAGACTTTACAAGCTAATGAGGAGGGGGGAATGGGGATATTGCTACATGTATGCAGATGAATAAAAACTAAAATATCTGATGAGGGGCTCAGAGATTCACCTTGCCCTAATGGCAAAGTCGAAGGGGGTATGGGAGAAGATATGGGAGAGAGCTGATTGGATGAGGAGATATCTAGTGGGACTGCTATTCTGGGGTGGTGGGTAGGGAAAAATAGGGGGAAATTGTAACTCAAAATTTGGTGGAAATGAATTATGTAAGCCAGAAGTTAATAAAGCATTCATTTAATTAAAAAAAAAATGAATAGAGGTTTTCAAAGTGTGGTCTGGGAACAGTTGCCCCTGAGACCCTTTCAGGGGGTCCCATAAGATAAAATCTATTTTCATAATAACACTAATCTGTTTTCATTTCTAACATGCTAACTATCAATAGATAAAACTCACATAAACAAAAGCTCTTTGGGGGTGGTCCTCAATAATTTTTAAGGATGTAAATGGGACCTGAGATTAAGAAGGCTGAGAAATGTTTTTCTAGGGCAAAAGTGGAACCACTGAAGATGGTTTTTAAATTATTTTATTTATTTATTTATTTGTTTGAATTTTTTCTTTTTAGTTTTCAACACTTACTCCCATAAATTTTAAATTTTCTCCCCCTCCCAGCCCAAGACAACTTGCAATCTGATATGAGCTCTACACATACATTCTTACTAAACACTGGGGATGTTTTAAGTAGAAGAGTGATGTGATAAGACCTGTTTTAAGAATATTAGTTGGGCAGCTTGGTGGCATTCAACTGGGTTCTGAAAGGCTCTGCTGGCAAAGAACAAGTTTTCTGCCAGCTTAGAAAGGATTTGAGTATGAGCTAATCATGGGGAGTTCATCACCTCAGAAATCATTGGTTTGGGGTTTTGTTTTGGCTATAACAACCCACAAAATGAAAGGAAACACAGAATGTCCCTAAATGCAGCACTACGTCCTTCCACTTTGCCAAGTACTGGTAGCAGTAGTGGGAAAGAATGGGTATAGGATTACTAGAATCACATCACTTTTTTACCCATGATAAACCTTAACTTAACTGCTGGTACTCTAAACATTAAATCCTTGTCCAGTAACCAGCAAGTAGATGTATTACTCAAAGGACTGGAGCACATAAATCTTGATATTCTTTCTGTAAACATCAACAGGAAAAAAAATAATATTGCACCTAATTTAAAAATGGTTCATGAGTTCTCTCCAATTCCTCTCCTTCCCTCACCCCACATAACTAAGCAAGTGCAAAATTTCCCCGTGCCTGACTTCACAACATCTCTCACATTCATACCCTTCTTTTCACTCATTCGAAAATCACCCTTGTTCAGGTCCTCATCACCTCTTTCCAGGACTGTTGCACTGGCTCAGGCCTCTCCCTATTCTAATCTAGCAGTCATACTATTACCAAAATCATTTTCCTAAAGAAGCATAAATCTAACCATGTTACTCTTCTACTCAGTAAATGGTTCTGGGATCAAATATAAACTCCTCTTTTTGTCATTTGAAACCTTTGATAACCTGGTCCCAACTTACCTTTTTTACTCTTTTTATACATATTTTCATACTCAACACAGTCCAGCCAAGTTGGACTTCTTATTGCCTTTATGCTTTTGTATATTTGGCATTAGACATTGACTCTGATACCATTATGTCATTTGGTACCCTTGGATTATGAAGGACAACAATGATTAGCCTATTTCTCATCCCTGAAATACACTCTTTACTCACCTCTGTCTCTGAGAATCCTTAGTTTCCTTCAAAGATCAGCTCAAGTGCTGCATTCTCCATGATGCCTTTCCTGAGCCTCCTAGCTGCTAGGACAATTTTTTTTCCCAAAGTACCTATTTTGCATATATTTATCTTTATACATGTTGCCTCCATTGTCTAAATCAGGAGTTGGCAAACTATGGTCCAAGGGCCAAATCTATCCACCTTCTGCTTTTTTATGACTGGGGAGTTAAGAATGGTTTTTAGATTTTTTTTAAAAATAAGATTTTTTTTGATTAAAAATGTACACAAAAGCAAGCATCTGGCTGGGCTTTTTCTTTATAATCCCCAGCACCTACCACAGTGGCTGGGACACACAGAAGGCATGTAAAATGCTTGTCAAATGATTGATTAAAGAAGTAAATAAAGGAATTGGACATCTGAGTGGGGGAATGGATCCAAAGGCAACATGGGAAGCAGAGTCAAGATGGCAGACTATCAAGAAGAAATACACTCTAGTTCCCTAACCAAATCCAATCCATAGAGATCTAGATCAAACTGAATTCTTATTGGAAAACAAAGGAAAATATCATAGTGAGTAATTTTTCCATTCCAGGGCAGCTCAGGAAGACACAGATATCTATGAACACTAGGAACAGGATAAGAAGCATGTCACTGCAGAAGATTACACAGTGCCCAGGGACTGAAAGAGAACCAAGACTGGTCACTGGGAAAAGATCCCAGAATATCGCTAAATTAGTACAGGATTTAGGAATGTATCACTTCTGAATAAGGGATAGATCTACACATAGAGGTAATGATCACTAGTGAGCCCTAGCTGTGTCCTGAGAAAAGAGCAAATTAAGAAGCAAACAGTAGCTGCGTGGCTCAGATTATAGGAGTAGAAGAGAGCACCATTCTGGCCTCCATAACAGGGTGGAAACCTGGAGTGGAATAACCAGGGTAGTGTAGCAGCAAGCACCCCAGCATCCCCAGGGTGGCTGCCAACACAGGTTCTTAGATCTGTTTTTCTAAAGGAAAGAAACTCAAAATGCATTAACAAACTTGCTTTAATCAAACATGTCATTTACCTAGTTCAGGGGAAAAGGTCAGCACCTCGAACTTCAGAGAATACAAACAAGATACAAGCAGAAGTTACAAGCAGACAGAGAAATAGATCAGCAGACAGGCTTCCAGCTGTCTGACCATTACATCCATACCTAGTCAGTTACCAGAGAGGGAAGCATCAACATCTGGATTTTCAAAGCCGGGGGCTCAACAGCTGCCCAGAGTCTCATCTGGCCAAATCACACAATTCTTCTCAAAGTGAGCCCCAGTGCAAGACAAAACCTCACCTCAGGATATATATAGCCTTCTTCTGGATCAGAGAATGTCACAGCCCTCTAGACCCACTGCCCAATCAAAAAGCAACCAGGTATGGGCATTCCTGAAAACAAGCCTCCTGCCACAGACTCCATGTGACCACATTCAGCTTATTAAGGGGCAGAGTATATTTCCAAATCAAGGAAGGTTCTCAGAGTCCCTTAAGCCTATCAAAGGGCCTAGGGGCAGGGAAGATCTTAAATCCCCACTCCCATAACAGGTAGGAGTTTCAAACCAAAATAGAAGCTTGCACTTTAGTCACCCTGAACCTATAGAACCTTCCAGGGGACAAAATAACAGACCCAAAATCTGGGTTAGGTACTTGAAGAGCTCAGAAAAGGAGGACAATGAGCAGACTTCATCCTAAATCGTGTAATGTGGAGAGCAGGGAAAGCTTTCAGGACCTAGAATAAATAAACTATGAAAATAACAGAAAGATGTAAGAGGGTAGAAGCTCAAGCCAGATATTGCATAGAATCCTATGGTAATATAAAGTCCAAAGTTAAGAAATATGTGGTAAGAAAGAACAAAAAAAGAAGTCCACTATAAAGAACTATTATGGTGACAAGGGAAGCTCAAAATACAAACCCAGAGGAAAATGATGACTTAAAAACATAAACAAAGCCTCAAAGAAACATGAAGCTTAGATACAAGTCCAACCAGAATTTCTTGGGATAATTAAAGTGAGAGCTTTGAAAAAGAGCTAAAAAACTATTTTAAAAACAAAATAAGAGAAGCAGCGGAAACAAATGAAAAAATAAATGAAAGTGAGGGAAAAAGATGAAAAGAGAATTAACAAGCTTGTGACAGAAAACATAAAACCTCACCTAATATGATAACTCCCTGAAAATTAGAATTGACCAAAAATAAACTAATGATATGAGGCAAAACATTAAAACAAAGTCAAAAGATTGAAAAAAAAATTGAATACAGCTGACAATAGATAACAGATGAAATGGAGAAAATTTAAAATCTATGGACTATCTCAAAGCTATTATCCAAAAAAAAAAGAACCTAGACATCATATTTCAAGAAATCATAAAAGAAAACTGCTCAAAGCTCTTACAACTGTAAAGTAGAAATTGCAAGAATCCACAAGCCACCTATTCAAAGAAACCCCAAAATGAAAATGACTGGGAATATTACAGCAAAAATCCAGAACTCCCAAGTTAAAGAAGTAACTGTCACTGTAAGTAACCATAAAGAAAGAATTCATATGCCAAATAGACATAATCAGGATCACAGAAGATTTAGCAACCATCTCAATTAAGGAACAGAGAGTTTGTAACATGATACTCCAGAATGGAAAAAATTCTAGGTTTATAAACAAGAGTATCTTACTCATCAAAACTGAATAGAATCCACCAAGGGAAAATGGATCTTTAATGAAATAGAGGACTTTGAACATTATCATTATTAGGACAATTAGAAGGAATAAACATAGGGGGCCTGGGTATAACTTCACTATAATGGAATGACATCCAAAAAAACCAAAATTAGGGTAAGAAAGAGGGATGCACTGGGAGAAGGAGAAAGAGATAGATAAAATGGGGAAAATTATCTCACATATAAATTACACAAAAGAGGTTTTACATTGGAGAAGAAAATGGGGGAGGAGGCCCACAGGTAATGTTTGAACCTTACTCTTTTCAGTTGGATATAGAAATCTATCTTACCCTACAGAGAAGTAGGAGGGGAAGGGGATAAGAGAAGAGGGGACTGATAGAAGGGAAGGAGTACTGGGGGAGGCAGGTCAAGAGAGAGCCTGAGAAAGATAGAGAGAGATAGGAGACAAAGAAAAGGGGGAGAGAAGGATAAATGGGAAAACTAGGACAGAGGGAAACACAGTTAATAGTGAATGTGAATGGGATGAACTCATCTGTAAAACAGAAGTGAATAGCAGAATAGATTAAAAACAAAATCCTATGGGGCGGCTAGGTGGTGCAGTGAGTAGAGCGCCAGCCCTGGAGTCAGAAGGACCTGAGTTCGGATCCGGCCTCAGACACTTAACATACAAAAACAAAAACCTAGCTGTGTGACCTTGGGCAAGTTACTTAACCCCAATTGCCCTAAAAAAAAAATCCTACAATATGTTGTTTACAAGAAACACAACTGAAGCAGAAGGACACACAGAGTAAACGTAAGGGACTGGGGCAGAATCTATTACACTTCAGCTGAAGTAAAAAACAAACCAGCAGTCATGATCTCAAACAAAGCAAAAGAAAAAATAGATATAATAAATAGGAATAGCTGGGAAATTACTTCTTGCTAAAAGGTACCATAGACAATGAAGTTCTGTCTATATTAAACACATATGTACCAAATGGCATTGCTTCCAAAATCTTAAAGGAAAAGTTAAATGAGTTACAGGAGGAAATAGACAGTAAAACTATATTCTTGGGGCACCTCAACTTTCCCTCTCAGAACTAGATAAATCTAACCACAAAATAAATTTTAAAAAAAGAAGCTAAGGAAATGAATATAATTTTAGAGAAGCTAGATATGATAGACTTTCAAATAAAATTGAGTGGGAATAGAAAGGAATATACCTTTTTTTTCTCAGTGGTAAATGGTGCCTATACAAAAATTGACCTTGTGTTATGTATGAAAACTTTGTAACCAAGTGCAGAAAAGTAGACATATTAAATGCATCCTTTTCGGATCATAATGTAATAAAAATTACATTAAATAAAAGGCCATGTAAAATAGATTAAAATTAATTGGAAATTAAAGAATCCAATCCTAAGGAATGAGTAGGTCTAAGAACAAATCATAGAAATAACCAATAATTTCATTAAAGAGAATGACAACAATGAAAAAAAATACCAAAATTTTTGGGATGCAGCCAAAGCAGCACTTAGGAGAAAATCTGTGTCCCCTAATGCTTACATCAGTAAAAGAGAAAATGAGCAGATCAATGAATTGGGCATATACCTAAAAAAAAAATAACCTAGAAAAAGAATAAATTAAGAATCTTCACAAACTCCAAATTGGAAATCCTGAAAATAAAAAGAGAGATTAATGGAATTTAAAGTAAGAAAATCATTTAATTAATAAATAAAACTAGAAGCTGATTTATGGGGGAAATAACTAAAATAAACTACAGGCTAATTGATTTTTTTTAAAGAAAGAAGAAAACCAAATGCCTGTAATAAAAAATGAAAAGGGTGAATTCACCAACAATGAAGAAGAAAGTAAGATAACATTAGGAGCTATTTCACCCAACTTTATGTCAATAAATCTGACAGTTTAAATGAAATGGATGAATATTTGCAAAAATATAAAGTGCCCAGATTAAGAGAAATGGAAATAGAATAACTCCAGTTTAGCAAAAGAAATTCAACAAGACATCAATAAGATCCCTAAGAAAAAAACCCCCAGGACCAGATAAATTTGCAAAAAACAATTTTAACGCCATATAAACTATTTGGAAAAACAGGCAAAGAAGGAGTCCTCCAAATTCCTTTTTTGACACAAATACAGAGTCAATACCTAAACCAAGAAGAATAAAAACAGACTATATAGATCAATTTTCCTAATGAACACTGATGCAAAAAATGTTAAATAAAATACTAGCAAGGGATAATAGCAATGTTTCACAAAGATCATATACTATGAGCAGATGAAATTTATACCATAAATGCAGAGCTAGTTCAATATTAGGAAAACTATGAGTATAATTGACTACATCAATTAAAAAAAAACAACAACAAATCATATGATTATCTCAATAAATGCAGGGAAAAGTTTTTGACAAAATACAACACTTATTCCTATTTTTAACCAGAAAACAAGAATAAATGAAGCTTTTATTAAAATGATAAATGATTTTTCTCTAAGACCATAAGCAAGTATATTCTGAAATGAGGATGAGCTAGAAACAATTCTAATAAGATCAGGGGTGAAACAAGAATGCCTATTATCACCACTATTATTCAATATTGTACTAGAAATTCTAGCTATAGCAGTAAGACGAGAAAAGAAATTGAAGGAATAAAAACAAGCAGTGAGAAAACACTCTTTACAGATGTTATGATGGTATACTTAGAGAACCCTAGGAAATCAACTAAAAAACTAGTTGAAATAATTAACAACTTTAGCAAAGGTGTAGATTATAAAATAAACCCACATAAATTATCAGCATTTCTATATATTACCAACAAAGTCCTGCAAGTAGAGATAGAAAAGAGAAATTCCATTAAAAATAACTGCAAACAATATAAAATACCTGGAAGTCTACATGCTGAGACAAACTCAAAAACTATATGAACATAATTACAAAGCACTTTTCACTCAAATAAAGACATATCTAAACAAGTTGAGAAATAGCAATTGCTCATAGGTTTGCTAAGCCAATATAATGAAAATTACAATCCCCACCTCAGCTAATTTACATAATCAGTGTCATAGCAATCAAACTACTAAAAAAATTTGTAGAGTTTGACAAAATAATAACAAAATTCATCTGGAAGAACAAAAGGTTAACAATATCAAGGAAACTGATGGGGAAAAAAGGTGAAGGAAGGTGGCCTAGTCATACCAGATCTCAAAGTCTTTTACAAAGTAGTATTCAAAACAATCTGGTACTGGCTAAGAGATTGAGAGGTGGATGAGTGGAATAAATTGGGTATATAATATACAGTAAGTAAGGACCTTAGTAATCCAGTGTTTGATAAACACTAAAATCCCAGCTTCTGGGGAAAGAACTCACTATTTGACAAACTCCTTAGAAAAGTGGAAAAAAGTTTGACAGAAACTAGGTATAGATCAACATCTTACACCATATGCTAAGATAAGATCAAAATTGTTGCATGATTTAGACATAAAGGGTCATACCATAAGCAAATTGGGGGAACATGGAATAGTTTACCTGTCAGATTTTTGGATAATGGAAGGATTTATAACCAAACAAGAAATAAAAAGCATTATCGATTGTAAAATGGATAATTTTGGTTACCTTAAATTCAAAGGTATTTGCATAAACAAAACCAATGTGGCCAAGATTAAAAGGCAAGCAGAAAACTAGGGGAAAGGGAGAATTTACAGCAAGTTTCTCTTATAAAGGCTTCATTTCTCAAAAATATAGAGGACTGAGTCTTTATGAGAATATGAGGTATCTTTCAATTGATAAATGGTCAAAGGGTATGAACAGGTAATTTTAAGATAGAGAAATCAAAACTATCTATAGCCATGTGAAAAAAATATTTAAATAATTATTGATTAGAGCAATCTAATTAATTAAAACAACTCTGGGGTACAACTTCACACCCATCAGATTGACTAACAAGACAGAAAAGTAAAATGACAACTGTTGGAATGGATATAGGAAAATTGGGGTGCTAAGGCATTGTTGGCAGAGTTGTGAACTGATACAGCAAATTTGGAACTATGCCCAAAGGGCTATCCATAAAACTATGCATACCCATTGACCAACAATACCACTACTAGGTTTTTATCCCAAAGAATTTTAAAAAAAAAAAGAAAAAGTACCTATATGTTCAAAAATTTTTATAGGATCTCTTTTGTGGTAATAAGGAATTGGAAATTGAGGGGATGCCCATCAATGGGGGAATGGCTGAATAAGTTGTTGTATATGATTGTGATGGAATACTATTGTGCCATAAGAAATGATGAGCAGGATACTTTCAGAAAAACCTGGAAAGACTTGCATGGGCTGATACAAAGGGAAATGAGCAGAACCAGGAGAACGTTGTACACAGTAACAATAATATTGTATAATGATCACATATGAATGATTAGCTATTTTCAATAATACAAAGATCCAAGACAACTCCAAAGGATTTATAGCGAAAAATGTCATCCATCTCTGATGATGAAAACTGATGAGTCTGAATGTAGATCAAAGCATACTATTTTTCCTTTTTTTATTTTTTGCTTTTTTTTCTTTTTTCTTTTACATGACCAATATGGAAATATGTTTTATATGATGGCAAATGTATAATATATATCAAATCGTCTGCCTTTTCAGTGAGGGGGTGAGGGAAAGAGGAAGAGAATTTGGAACTCAAAATTTTTTAAGCTAAATGTTAAAAATTATTTGTACATGTATTTGAAAAAATTGAATAATTTTTAAAAATTGCAAGCATAGAAATGAATTAAGCTTTCCTTAATATAAATCATACCTATGTAAAACCAAGAGACAGCATTATCTGTAATGGGAATGTTAGATGTCTTTCCAATAAAATCAGGAGTAGAGGAAGGATGTTCATTATCACCACTACTATTCAATATTGTGCTAAAAAAGATAATTATAGAAGTAAGACAAAAAAATTGAAGAAATAAGCATAAGCAAAAAGGAAACAAAATGATCACTTTTTTTTACAGATGACAAAATTGTTTGCTTAGAGTACAGTAGAAAATCAACTAAACAACTAACTCAGGGGTGGATAACTTGCAGCCTTGAGACCACATGTGGTCCTTGGGTGCGGCCTTTTGACTGAGTCCAAGTTTTAGAGAATAAATTCTTTTACCGAGGAGATTTGTTCTGTGAAGTTTGGGTTCAATCAAAAGGATGCGCTTGAGGACCTAGAGGGCCACATGTGGCCTCAAAGCCACAGGTTTCCCACTCCTGAACTAACTGAAACAATAAAAAAGTTCATCAGAAACTAGTCATGTGACCTTGGGCAAGTCACTTAACCCCAATTGCCCTCCAAAGAGCCAAAAAAAAAAGTTCATCAGAGTTGCAGGACATAAAATAAATTCATACAAATAGTTAGCATTTCTACACATTACCAACAAAATCCAGCAGAGAAAAAGAAATTCCATTTAAGATAAATACTTCCAAAATTAAGAGAACTTCAGAGTCATGTTAGCAAAAAGATGATGGACAAGACATGTTCTCTGGTCTACACAATCTCTCAAACCTCTCCAAAACAAAAATTATGCTCCCAAGGTAAAGCAACTTCAGTTGCTTCTATGATCTAGGACATTAAGAATCAAAAAGAAGGTTTAAAAAATGAGAACTGAAGCTCATGGACCCTGATTTCACTCCGTGCCCATCCATCACCACCCATGCTATCAACAGCAATGCTACATTAGCAGACCTGAGGAAACATGGGTTTTAGCAAGACCCACCAATGAATCCGGTTTTCTCCTCTCTCTTTTCAGTGCTCTAGAGATCCTGATTCCAGGCTGTGTAGGTTCACTGGAACTTTGACCAGCCAGTTTGATTGTAGCCCTTGAGAAGCAAAAACCTGCCAAAGCCTGCAACCTGGAAGCCCCAGTGCTGTAAAGCAATGAACTGTCCCAACTAGGGAAAGCAGACTGAACCCTGGCCCTGGGTCAGAAAATGAAGGAGCAGAGGTAGTGGGACAGTTATCCATGACAGGATACTTTATATGTGGGGTGCTATGCAGTGCTCTGCCACACTGGGGGAGGGAGGGAAGGACAGCATTCAAGTGGATTCTGAACACCTAGAAGTAATTGAGACAGAGATCTAGGCCGGTGAACTGTGAATTGCCCAGCACAGGAAGAAGCTCAAATGATCTGAGATCCAGCCCCTAGGGAAACCACTATCAAAGGGGAGGAAGTCAGGAAGTGAATGATAAGGAAAATAAAGGGGGAGAAAAAAACTTAAAGAACCAAAGATTCAAGAAGAAGACATCTCAAAGACTTTGAAATAAACAGATAAATTAATAGGAAAACCAGTAACAACAGAAGGAAATAATATCTAGTAAATGAGTTCAAGCATCTATGAATAAATATTACAAAATGAAGTAATGAAGGACAACCTAGAAAAAGATAAGAAAACCAAAAACTTTTAAAGAAACTATGCTCACTCTGCAAGCAAAACATACACATTGAAGCCAGAATGCATAGAGACAACCTAGGAGTCCTAGGTTTCCAAAAATGAACACAACAAAACAAAACAAACAAATAAATGAGAAAAAAAATCTTTAATACCATGATGAAGAAAAAATAGAAGGAAACTACCCAGAACTTCTAAACATAGAAATGAAATCCCAACTGAAAGAATTCATAGATTACCTCCCAAAAATGTACAAAAACAAAAACACCGGCTACAAACACCAAGACAGAGTGCTTAAATTTAACAATTCCGTTCAGAAACAAAAAATTTTGCTAGTCATCAGAAGGATCATAAAAGATTGTTTCCCACCAGGAAAAGAAAAGAGAATGGAATATGTTCCAAAGAGCATTGGAACTCAGGACACAGCCCAGGGTGATATACCTGCAAATCTGAGCTCAGTCATACAGGAAAAAATATGAACATTCAATAATAAAGAAGAGTTTTAAACATTTTTCGAAAAAAAAAACAGAACTAAAGATATTATTTTTTTCTTAAACACCCCAAACAAGAGAGTTATAGGAGGAGTGAATAAATGCAGATAGCAGCAGAGTGACAACAGAAAGACAAGTAAACAGTTTCTTTTTTAAGGTACATACAAAGAGATAAGGGTGAAAGTCTCAGAAAGAAAAGAACCTATAAGGCAGTGGTTGAGGAGGAAGATTGAAAAGATTGAAAAGGTGGGAAGAAAGGAGACCTTAATTTGGAGATGGGAAGTGGTTCCACTTTTAAATACTCCTATGGGTGGAGGGAGATGAAAATATTACTTTAGGTGAGGCCTGAGGGATTTGGTACCTGAAAAGTCAGCTTTTCCTAGAAGGAGGAAAGTTGGACCTTCTGTGGTCAACTGGAACCTGGAGGAGTAGAAGAACATGGAAACAGAGAGAATTCCAGACAAAATAGGTGAGGGGGAGGCTCACAAGAAAGGTTATAGATCAGTGTGAGGGAAAGGGATCCAACCATGGTGCCTTGTCCTCTCTGAAATCTGCAAAAATTGGCATTGTTCTAAGAACAGGGCACAATGGAAAAGAGGAATCCAATAATATAAAATACTTGGATGTCTTCCTGCCAAAAATAGTCAAGAACTGTATGAAAATTATTATAAAACATTATTTACACAAATAAAGACAGATCTAAAGAGAAATAGTAATTACTCATGTGTAGACTGATCCAATCTTTTTTTAAATGATAATACTAATTAATAGTTTACTTATTCAGTTCCATACCAATCAAACAACCAAAGGATTACTTTATAGAGCTAGAAAATGAATAAGAAAATTCATCTGGACTAGGAACAAGAAGTCAAGAATATCAAGGAAATTAATTTTGAAAAGTGAGAAGGAAGGGGGCCTTGTAGTACCAGATATCAAACTATACTACAAGACCATAATCATCAAAACAATTTGATACTATGATAGAAATATAGAAGTTGATCAATGAAAGAAATTAGGCAAACAATATATAGAAGAAAATAAACCCAGTTGCCTAGTCTTTGATAAACTGAAAGATTCTAATTACTGGTGCAAAAAAATCACTATTCAGGGGGTGGCGCCAAGATGGAGGAGTAGAAACAGGACTTCCACGCAGCTCCCACATCCACCTCCTCCAATACATGTAAAAATGACTCTAAACAAACTTTAGAGCTACAGAACCCACAAAGTGACAGAGAGAAACTATTCTCCCACAGAAGGAAGCCCAGCAGGCTGGCAGGAAGGGTCCATCACAGCATGCTGGGAACAAAGGGCAGTCCCACCTGAGCCTCAGTTTTAGCCCCAGAGTGGCCCCAACTAGCTGTGGCTAGAGCAGACTTCACTAGAGTAAATCACCAGAGGCTGTGGCAGTTTCCAGACTTCTCAACCCATAACCACCAAAGAAAAAGTAAAAGGACAGTGTGGAACTTGGTTTGCCCGGGGGGGATAGAAGAGTTTGATCCGGGCTGCTACCCCTGGAGTGAGAAGCGGGGGGTGGCTGCAGTTGCTGCCTCTTGGCTGCTTCCTGTGCTCCTTGGCTGAAGATTGTAGGGGGACCAAGCAACCATTCAGAGGGTAAACACTCTCTTTTTGACCTGCTTGGATCTGGATCACAGTCCTGGGTGGTGGTCCTAGGGTGTGTGACCAGTGAGCTAGAGCATGTAGGGGCTGTAGAAAGGGAGCTCATCTAATAGCTCCAGCAGCTGAAAAAAACCCAGTGATTTGGCACATAGCTCTCTCCATTCTGGAAGCAGAGTTCTACCATGGCAAAGAGCTCAAAAGTCAAGTAATTGGCTACCAACATGAGCAAGCAATGGAAGCACAAACAGATGATAGAATCCTATCAAGGCATGGAGCAGGAGAAGGACATCAAATTCAGAACCCTTGCATCAAAAGCCTCCAAGAAAAATATGAACTGGTTACAGGCCATAGAGGAGCTGAAGAAGAATTTGAAAATCAAGTAAAAGAAGTGTAGGAAAAATTGGGAAGAGAAATGAAAATGATGCAAGAAAATCATGAAAAGAGAGTAAACAGCCTGCTAAAGAAGACCAAAAAATACACTAAAGAAAATAACATCTTAAAAAATAGACTAACTCAAGTGGCAAAAGAGGCCCAAAAAGCCAATGAGGAGAAGAATGCTTTAAAAAGCCAAATTTGCTAGATGGAAAAGGAATTTCAAAAAGTCACTGAAGAGAATAATTCCTTCAAAAATTAGATTGGAGCAATTAGTAGCTAATGACTTTATGAGAAACCAAGATACTATAAAACAGATCCAAAGAAATGAAAAAATAGAAGGCGATGTGAAATATCTCATTGGAAAAACCACTGAACTGGAAAATAGATCCAGGAGAGATCATTTTAAAATTATTGGACTACCTGAAATCCATGATAAAAAAAAGTCTAGACACCATCTTTCAAGAAATTATCAAAATTGCCCTGATATTCTAGAACCAGAGGGCAAAATAAAAATTGAAAGAATTCACCAGTCACCTCTTGAAAAAGATCCCCAAAAGAAAACTCCTAGGAATATTATAGCCAAATTCCAGAATTCCCAGGTCAAGGAGAAAATACTGCAAGCAATCAGGAAGAAACAATTTGAGTATTGTGGAAACACAATCAGGATAACACAAGATCTAGCATCTTTTACATTAAGGGATTGAAGGGCTTGGAATATGATATTCCAGAGGTCAAAGGAGCTTGGACTAAAATCAAGAATTACCTACCCAGAAAAACTGAGTATAATGGTACAGGGAAAAATATGGTCATTTAATGAAATAGAGAACTTTCAGGCATTCTTGATGAAAAAAACCCTGAGCTGAACAGAAAATTTGACTTTCAAATACAAGAAGCAAAAGAATCATGAGAAGGTAAACAGGAAAAAGGAATTATAAGGAACTTATTAAAGTTGAAGTATTTACATTCCTATGTGGAAGAATGATAATTGTAACTCATAAGACTTTTTTTAGTATGAGGATAGCTGAAGGGAATATATATGTATGTATACATACATATATATGTATAGGAGGATGTATGTGTATATAAATATATATGTGAGTATGGGCATTTGTATGTTCATGTATACATAGACAGAGGGCAAAGGATGAGTTAAATATGAAGGGATGGTATCTAAAAATAAAATTAAGAGGTGAGAGAGGAATTTATTGGGAAAAGAAGAAAGGGAGCAATAGATTAGGGTAAATTATCTCATATAAAAGAGGCAAGAGAAAACTGTTACAATGGAGGGGAAAAGCAGGAAGGTGAAAGGGAATGGGACAACCTGATTCTCACTGAATTTGGCCTAAGGAGGGTATAACATACACACTCAATTGGGTATCTTACCCTACAGTATAATGGGGCAGGGGGAGGAAATAGGAGGGGGTAGGATAGAGGGGAGGGCAGATTGGGGGACAGGGTAGTTAGAGGCAAGCATTTTTGAAGGTGGATATGGTTGAGGGAGAAGGTGGAGTGGGTGGGGGGAGGGATGGGGTGGAGGGAAGTGTAGTTGGTCATTCAAAATCTAACAATATGGAGGAGATTTGGGTAACTACACATGTACAATCTATATTGACTTGCTTGTCTTCCCAGTGAGGGTGGGTGAGGAGGGAAGAAGGGGAAAAAAATCTGGAACTCAAAGCTTTAAAAGGAAATGTTTAAAAATTGGGTTTTTTACATGCAGCTGGGAAATAGGATATACAGGTACTGGGGTATAGAGACCCATCTTGCCCTACTAGAAAGTTAGGTGGGGTGAAGGGGGAGGATATAAGAAAGAACAAATTGGGGGAAGAAGTATTCAGTAGGCTTACTGTTTTGGGGGTGGGGTTAGGGGAAAGATAGGGAGAGAAAAACTATAACTCCAAATCTAGTGGAGATGAATGTTGAAAACTAAAAATAATTTAAAAAAAAGAACTCACTATTCAACAAAAACTGTTGGGAAAACCAGGTGGGAGAAACTAAGTGTAGATCAACAGCTCATTCCATAAACCAGGAAAACTCCAAATGACTGCATGATTTAGACATCATAAGCAAATTAGAGGTGTGTGGAAGAAAATACCTGTCAGATCTACAAATGAGGACATGGTACATGACCAAACAAGAGATAGATAGATTCATAGGAGGCAAAATGGACAATTTTTTTTTTAAAAAGCAATTGGGGTTAAGTAACTTGCTCAAGGTCACATGACCAGTCATTATTTATGTGTGGGTGCTCATTTTCTGAGGCCAGAATCAATCCTGGGTCCTACCGATTCCAGGGCCGGCACTCTTACTCGCTGTGCCACCTAGCCACCCCTAAAATGGACAATTTTGATTAGATTAAATGTAAACGTTTTTGCACAAATAAAATCAATGCAACTAGAATTAGAAGAGAACCAGGAAATTTGGGGAAAATCTGCAGCAAAATCTCACCTATAAAATATGTAGGGTACTCATTCAAATTTATGAGAATAAAAATGATACTCCTACTAATTCCTGGCCAAAATATATGGATGAATAGTTTTTCAGAGGATAAAATTCAAACTATCAACAGCTATATGAAAAAGCATTCTAAATTACTAACAACTAGAGATATGCAAATTAAAGCAATTCTGAGGTACCACTTCATATCCACCAGATCAGCAAAGTTGATAGAAAAAGGAAATGACAAATGCTGGAGAGAGTGTAGGAAAATAGGTACATAAATGCACTGTTGGTTGAGCTATGAATTGTTCTAAACATTCTAGAAAGAAATTTTGAACTCTGCCTCAAAAGTCATTGAAACCATATATACCCTTTGATCCAGTGATACCATAGTAGGTATATGCCCCCCAAAGGGATCAAAAGGAAAAGGAGATGGGGCATACATTAAAAAAATATTTATAGCAGGTCTTTCTGTGGCAACAAAGAATTTGAAATTGGGAGTAGGGGAGTGCAGGGAGGTATCCATCAGTTGTAGAATGGCCAAACAAGTTATGGAACATGAATGCAATGCGTACTATTGCACTAGAAGAAATAATAAAGCGGGGGGGGGGGATTTCAGAGAAATCTAGGAAGACATATGAACTAAAGCAAAATGAAATGAGCAGAAACAGAAAGGCAATTTATACAATTACCAACAATATTGTATAGACAAAAAAAAAAACCTTGAAAGACTTAGAAACTCTGATGAACAAAATAACCAACCACAATTCCAGAGAACTCATGATGAAAAATGCTATCCATCTCCATACAGAGAGGTTATGAACAGAATAAAGTGGGATTTGGGGGGAGAAGACATGACTAATGTGGGAATGTTTTGTTTAAATATATATGAATACAAAAATTAGTAGTAGTTTTTTTTTTTTCTTGATTTCTCAGTGGGAGAAGGGGAAAGTAAGAGAAAAAGAACTTAGAAAGGAAAAAATGAAATAAAATTGAATTAAAATTTTAAGAGCAAAGGTGACATGAAATTTCATTTCATAGGAATTCATCTTATATTTCAATTTATATATGTTAAACATTTGCAAAAAAAAGTCCACCTTAAAGATAATTGCATTTTCTGAGCCAATATCCATTGAAAAGGCTTAGGAGGTAAAGAAATTCTATGAAAACCATCCAAATTAAATCAGCATATTTTAATACTCAGTGATTTTGATGCCTGGACAGGGGAAGAATTATGAAAAAAATATGTGGATATGTAAGATTAAACTGGTTCACCAAGGGGTCAAGATGTGGAAGGGGAAAAGGTACAACCAGTTCAGGGGGGATGGCCTCCATAAAAACCAGTGACTGAGGACAAATAATAGCCTTATCAGCTATAAGGCAGAGGGAAAGGTGGGATGATAAAGGATAGTGCCAAAGGAATTTCTGGTTCATTAACTTTGAAGTAGATGTGTGTGTGTGTGATATCTAGATGAAGGTGTGAAGATCTCTGTGTGGAGCTAAGGTGGGATGAATGACTGAGCCACAGGAAATAAGTAAGGTGAAGAGTTAGAAAGTCAGGGTGTTTGAGAGCATCAATATGTATATTGAAATCCCCTAGTATAAGACCATGATTTGAAAAAGAGAGAATGATTGAACTCATTGAGAAAGGAAGGGAGTATCCCGAAGTTCTTAGATAATAGCTGCCAGAATTGTGATTAAATGATAAATATGGATTGAATGACCCACAAATGAGGAAAGATTGCTGAGTGATTTTAGAAAAGAAAAGTCTAAAAAGTAGGGTCATATTCAATTCCACAATTATGACCAGTAAGTCAAGGGGTATGAATAAAATTACAATCAATGCTGGTAAGGGTGGCTAGGTATGCTGTATCATTAGGAGTAAGTTAGATCAAAATGAGTATAAAAAGACAGAAAGAATGAAAAGGAAAAAATTTAAGATCAGAACAAATTTGCTACTTATGGAAGTTATTTCATACAGTAAAGTGGAAGGGGTACTTACTGTAGGACATGGAATTCTACTGTCTCAAAAGAAGTAAAGTCATAATGAATAGAAGAATAGACTTAAATATTGTGCAATGTTTTACAATGAAGATTTATGCAAGAAATGTTGTATAAAGGATTTCATTAGATAGACATATGTCCAGAAATGGTGGGCCAGTTAAATGTTGAGAGCAAACATAACCAATAGACAGCCAGGGTGTTCCATTTGTAGTCACACAATGACAATAAATCTAGAAGAAACACATCAAAAACCCCAGATACATTAAATAGAATGGGACTGAGCTGCAGCCACTTCCATTCAGGAGGATGCAGAAATGAACTGGAAGCTCCCATAGCAGTAGCTTATTAGAGACATTATATAGGTCAGGATGATCTTAATGGTATTCTCAATTCACTAAGGGCAGATTGCAGTAAGCTCTTTGAACATCATCTAATGTTTCCTTTCACTTGCTCAATACTGGTTTTTCCCTTTGTTCTTAAACTATGGTTTCTTTCTCTATCTATTGCTTCCCCTTTTCCCTCTGTTTTTTAAAGACTGTTTCTATGGTCCCTCAGCAGATTATTTTGATTCATAAAATAGTGGCAAGGTAACATGAAGCAGTGGGTTGACTGTTGGGCTTAGGGGTCAGAAAGTCCTGGATTTTAATCCCACCTCATCTATTTACTGGATCTAAAAGATTATTTTATGTAGCACAAGGCAAGCGCTCACATGGTGGTCAGAAGAAGAAATACAAGGACACTCTCAAGGTCTCTCTGAGGAACTTTGGAATTGATTGAATGACATGGGAGCCACTGGCACAGGACCACTCATCATGGCATGTCTTCATCAGAGAAGGTGCTGTGCTCTATGAGCAAAGCAGAATTGCAGTAGCTCAAAAGAAATGCAAGATAGACAGATTTAGAGAACCCAACCTGAATGTTCACATGGACTATTTGTGCCTGACCTGTGGTAGAGCATTCTGAGCTCATATTGGTCTGATCAGCCATAGCTGGGCACACTGTAACTTGACTAGACGACCGACCACGTGACACCAGGTAAGTAACAGAATCTCTCAAAGCCTTCATTTCCTCATCTGTAAAACAGGGCTAATAACATTTGCATCAATTACCTGCTAGGGCTGTTGTGAGACTCAAAGGAGATGATGTATATAAAGCATTCTGCAAACCTTAAAATGCTATGTAAATGCCTGTTATTGTTATTAATATCCATTCCTCGCCCATTAAATCACATCCCTGAAATCCTCACTTGGCACTAAGGAAGATTCTAGGTTACTGGGCATCTCTGGGATTTGGGAGGGGACAGTTCCAAGGAGCCATGAGGAACAATATCAATGGGCAGATAGGCAGAAGGGAGGAGGCACAAGGTAAAGTCTGGTCAACATGTCAAACTGGCAACCAATCCAAGCTCTCCTGACTGAATCCACAGTTTTCATGGGACTCCAGGACCTAGCTGCCCCTTCACTAAGAGAGCATGGCCACCAGAGCTAAATAAATCTGCCAAGCAGCTGGTCTCCACACGTTCCCTGACTCCAGCTAGGCCCTCGGCCCCTCACTGTCATAGGTACTAAATTCCCTGGACATGCATGCCAAAGAAAGCCAGGGTTGAAAAAATAATAATAAATCCATCTGAACACTCTGGTCTCTTGGGGCTTATCAGTATTTCAGTTCTAGTCACAAAAATAACATACTGTAAAAGACTGATTAGTCATCGGATAATTGAGTTCTTAAATGTCAAAAACAATATAGTATGAATATTCAACAGATCGTGCTACTGAAACTTACCTGTTCCATCAACAATGACTAACATTTTTTCTCCATTGTTCTTTCCCAGAAATTATGTTAATATGACTTTTCTGAGGTGATGAATGCAATTCTCTTTAAAACATATTGTCTTACAGGTTAATACATAATGAGTGGTTAAAGAAAAGCTGCCTGGGAGTAGTGCTGGATTTGTATCCCTCTATATTAGCTCCATCTCACAGTTCAGACAGAGGGGACACATGAGCAGAATTCCTCCCAGCAACAGATATATTGAATACCTCAGCCCCTCCTGGATGTGTTGTCTGAGAGCTGGGTGGGGGCTGCACTGTTTTCAGGCAACTTGAGTTTAAACCAGGACCAAGGTTCAAGTTGTATCAGAGGCTGAGTATGTAATATAATTCCAAGGTGGGAGGGGAGAACACAGGGAGGTGAAGACAGAAGGAGGGGTGGAGGAGCCTAAATTGAATCATATACGAGCTTGCCTATATTTTTTCAACAGACACTGGCCTAGATCAAAGCAGCACCTGGCTAGAGGGACATGGGTAAGGAATGATAATGATAAAGGGAAGCTTTCTGTGCCCAGGGATGAAAAGAGAAGGGACATCCAGAGGCAGGGCCTACATTCTATGAGACTGGCCCCAGCAGCTGCTACAACAGCTGTACCTGGGAGCAGCCCAAGGGGGTCAGAGCTGCTGCTGGGGTCAGTTTGCAGATTCTATAGCATGTCAGGTGCCTGGCTCTTAGAGGATCAGGAGAGAGATGCATCAGGAAATGCCAGGCACCAACTGCTCCTCCAGCCAGAGGCTATCTGCTCAAGGAAGCCTTTTTACCCTTTTCATCTAGAATCACAGAGGCCTCTGGCTAGAGGTCATCCTGTCCAGTTCCCTGGAGAGAGTCTACCTCAACAAACCTGGGCAGAGAGGAGACGATCTCCAAAGAAGATGGCAATCGTGCATACGTATTCAAAGGTCCTATGATCTTACTATGGAGGTTATTCATTGGAGAGGCATTAAAGTATAATGGAAATAGCATCATCTAGAAGAAAAGGGGTCCAGATTTGGAGTCAGAGAACCTGAGTACAAATCCCAGCTCTTCTGCTTACCACCTATGTGACTTTGGGACTTACTTCTCTGGAGGCCTCAGTTTCCTCAGCTATAAAATGAAGCCTCCTTTCTCAAAGGAAAGTGCAAAACTTAAAATACCATTGACATGTGTTTTTACTATGTCAAAACCAAGTGGCCACATTTGAATTGTTAAAAATACTTAAAAATAATAATAATAACAATAATAATAATCTTATTTACTTGAGATTTTGGAGGGGTTGTTTTACAAAACACTTTCCTCACGAAAACCCCATGAAATGGGTACTAAAGTACCATCAACTCCATTTTACAGATAAGAAAACTAAGCTTCAGAAAGTTTAAGTGACTGGTCTGTGTTCACCCAGTTAGGAAAAAACAATTGAACCAGTACTCAAATCCATGTCTTGATGCCTGTTTCAGGGTTCTTTCCTCTACAACATATTGTCCGTCATTTGTTTGTGTCTTTGGCAGACCACCCCACTAGAATTGTGGAGTTATAATTGTTAGAGCTGAAGGGATCTCTAAGACTCTGGTCACCCCGTTCATTTTACAGCAGAGGAAACTGAGGCCAGGAGAGGTGCAGTGATTTGTCCAAGTTGTATTAATGACCCATCAGCCTATTCCTGCACCTTACATGACAGCACTTCAGATGTTTGTAGGGCTTTTATGAAATCTTCTTTCCCCTCTATTGCCTTCAGCCAAAGCCTTTGTTCCAAACCTAGTCTAGCAATCCGTTTTCATAAATTATCCATCTGCAGAAATTCTCTCTGGCTCTACAACTGGTGTGAACCCCACCCACCTTTCTCACTCTTTCTCTCCTCCATTCTCACCCCCCAGCAACCTCTGGCTGCTCTCACCTGCTTTTGCTCATGGCCCTCATTTCCCTGAGATGAGAAAAAGTAACGTCTGCTTGGAGCAAACACTGACACCCCCATCCCCCTCCTTCCCTCAGAGATTCTGATGAAATATCAAATCAATAGAACAGAAGGGAGGCTTTGAATCCATTCATTAGATTTACCCCCTGATTTCCATTATGCCCACTGCCTGATTTTGACACCTGGACCACTGTATTTTTGCATGGCTGAACTAACCTGATGATGGCAGATAATGGACTGACTTAGGTCATTCAATCAACCAATGCTGATTGAGTGCCACATAGGTGCAGGGACTATTCTAAGCCTAGGAACAGGGAAGGGGATGGGTGCCCTGGAAGGGAGACATCAAAAATGCGGTCCCTGCCCTCCAGGAGTTTACAATGAAGTAGCTGCTGTGCCCAGGGCAAGCAAGCAGAGCTTTAGTCTACTAGTGAGAGTTGCCCTGAGGGTGGCAAAAAAAAAAGGTCTTCAGTTTCCCTGAGCTCCAAAGTATGAAGGAAGGGGCTCCAAACGCAGTTCAGGGTGGAGACTCCTCAGGCCCTCCCCCCATCCTGCCTCAAGTTAAAAGCTGAGGGATGGAACCTTCTTACAAGTGTTTTTAATTACTGCACAAATGTGTCATCAGCAGCAGCACTGTAGTTCCCAGTTACCCACTCCCAGACTGAAGCTCCTGCATGAAGTGGTTAGCACAGACATTTAAAAACAATTAGGATCTTGGTGAGGCGGCTCTAAGCAAGCTCATTATGTCAGGGGATGGGTGGGGGGTGGGAAATCAGGCCATTACACTCACCAAATAACTAAGTTATTTGTAGGGGGGAAGGGGCGTGGTGGGGGGAGATGATTGGTTTCTTTAATAATTCCTTTTTTAAGCCATACGGGAGCCAGACAGGCGGGTGTACCACTGATTTTCTCTCTCTCTCTCTCTCTCTCTCTCTCTCTCTCTCTCTCTCTCTCCCTCCCTCCCTCTCCCCTCTCCTTCTTCCCCTCTTCCTCTCCCTCCCTCTCCTTCCCTCTCCCCTTTCCCTCCCTCTCTCCTTCTCCCTCCTTCTCTCCCCCCACCAGCTGTCTATAGCTCTCTGTCTCTCTGTTTCTTTCCCTGTCTCTGTTTCTCTGTCTCTTTCTTTCTCCCTTCCCTTCCCTCTCCATCTCCCTCTCTCTTTTTTCTCTTCTCTCTGTCTCTTTGTCTCTGTCTCTCAATCTGTGTCTCTGTCTCTCAATCTACCTCTGTCTCTCCCTCTCCCTCTCCTCCTCCTCCTCCTCCTCCTCCTCCTCCTCTTCTTCTTCTTCTTCTTCTTCTTCTTCTTCTTCTTCTTCTTCTTCTTCTTCTTCTTCTTCTTCTTCTTCTTCTTCTTCTTCTTCTTCTTCTTCTTCTTCCTCCTCCTCTTCCTCCTTCTTCTTTCTCTCTCTCTCTCTCTCTCTCTCTCTCTCTCTCTCTCTCTCTCTCTCTCTCTCTCCCCCCCCCACCTTCTTCCTTCTCCCACTGCAGCTAGCTCCCTTGTGACTAGGCAGATCCAATGTTCGTACTTTTCCTAAACTCTCAGAATGAAGGCTGGGGAGAGACAATAACAGCTTGCTTGCCTTTGGCAAACTATCAACCACCATGTTGTGCCAAGTCTTCTTGAGAGGGTATCAATGGAGAGATGGGGTTGGGGAGAGGGGTGTTGGACTGCCTCCAGACAAGTGGATAGGAAATCAGTCTGTCAGGAGAATCCACTGGGTTCAGAGGCTGGCACAAGATGTCATGTAACCAGAGAATAGAAATAGAAATGGTTTTTGTACCCCTCAAGGAGTTTACAGTCTAACTGTAGTTAGAAGGGCAGCTTAGGAAGCAGAGACTTAGAGCTGGAGGAGGTCTTAAAGACTATTTAGTCCAAACCCTTCTTTTCACTTATGAAGAAACTCAGGCCTGGGAGGTAGTGACTTATCTAAATCCACCCAGAGATGGGACCAAGTTTCCTGACCCCTAGTTCAGTGATTTTTCCAACACTGGGACTCGTCAAAGAGCAATCACCCCTCCCCAAAAAGAGCAGTTAGCAACCTTCTCAGCATTATTCCACATTTATTAATCACCTACAGAACCAAAGTAGAGTCTGAGTAATGATACAAAATTCAGAT
The DNA here is from genome assembly GCA_011680675.1 of Gymnobelideus leadbeateri. Classification (NCBI taxonomy): domain Eukaryota; kingdom Metazoa; phylum Chordata; class Mammalia; order Diprotodontia; family Petauridae; genus Gymnobelideus; species Gymnobelideus leadbeateri. The sequence continues at coordinate 196,321 of WOXC01009319.1, forward strand.
AAGACACTTTTCCATCCCTCATGGAACTTAGAGGAAGTAAATGACAATCCCATTTCCCTTCTCCAATACTACTTTGGTCAGAATCAGAATCAATAAACATTTATTAAGTGTCTGATATGTGCTAGGTTCTGTGCTAAGCCCTAGGGACTGTAGCAGCAAGCACCACAACATCCCCAGGGTGGCTGCCAACACAAGTTCTTAGATATGCTTTTGTAAAGGAAAGCAACTCAAAATCAGTTAACAAGCTTACTTTAATCAAACAAACATATATTACCTAGTTCAGGGGGAAAAGGTCAGCACCCCGAACTTCAGAGTATACAGACAGATCAAACAAACAGGCTTCCAAACTGTCCACCCATTATATCAATACCAAATCACAGTTACCAGAGAGGGAAGCATTAACATCTGGGTTTTCAAAGCCAGGGGGCTCTCAACAGCTGCCCAGAGTCTCATCTGGTCAAATCACACAACACTTCTCAAAGTGAGCCCCAAAGCAAAGCCTCTCATCCGGGTTTATATAGCCTTCTCCTGGCTCAGAGAAAGTAACAACCTTCTTGACCCACTGCCCAATCACACAACATCAAGGTGTGGCCATTCCTGAAAACCAAGCCTCCTACCACAGGTTCCCTGTGACCATATTCAGACTATTAGGGGGCAGAGTATATTTTCAAATTAAAGAAGGTTCTCAGAGTCACTTTAGCCAATCAAAAGGCTTAGGGGCAGGGAAGATCTTCAAATCTGTATTTCCATTACTGAGACACAGAGAAAGGTATGAGACAGTCCCTTCCCTCAAGGAGCTCACAATCTATTGTGGAAGACAATCAGGAACCTGATGATGTCCAGTAACTGGGGTGAGAAATTACCTGAGAGGGTCAGAGTACTAGCGTTGATTTCGTCTTATGAAATGATGAGTTTCTGGAGATCATAAAGTACATTACTTTGGTGATGAGCCATGGCCACATTTGATCATGTGGGAATAAAGGAGGCCTTCATTTGAATGTAGTCATCCTGCCCCTAAATGCCTTCTCAATGGGCCTCAAAAAATTAATAGAATCGGCTGGAGAGAGGGGCGGAGCCAAGATGGCGGAGTAGAAACAGCTCCTCCAAGCCTCTCTGCCCCCAGATTCTCCACAAACTATGTAAAAAAGGACTCTGAAAATCTTCTGGAGCCCCAGCACCCACAGAACGACACAGAGAAGCTAACCTCCCGCTAAGGACAGCCCAGCACCCTGCAGGAAGGACCAGCGCAGTGGTCTGGGAGCCGGCAGCGCAGAGCGCAGGAGCCGAGCCGAGCCCAGGTCCACTTGAGCCGAGGTTTTAGCCCCAGGGCGGCAGGGCCAGCAGCCGGCTGGAGGAACCCCAGAACACCAGGAACTGTGGAGACACCAGAATTATCAACATAGACATGCCTAGGACAAAGTAAGAGGTTAGTGTCCTATGGACTTTGGGACCTGTATTTGGGGAATGCGTCAGCTCCCTCCCCTGGGGGCTAGAAGCTGCTGAGGAGACACGCCACTGTAGTTTTCAGAGGCATTTCCGGCTCCCAGCCTACAAATCGTGGGGAGATCCAGCGATCAGTCTGGGGGGGTAATCGCTCTTGCTTTAACCTCCCTGGATCTGGATTGTGATCTAGGGTGGAAGTTGTGGGTGGGTTTACAGCTTGCCAGAAACGGAAGTTGCCCCCCACACGTTCGGGACGAAAATTCCTCTATCTGGCCTTAAAGCCAGTGTGGCAACAAGCCCAAAAGTCAAGCAATTAAGTGGCAACATGCCAAGGCAAAGGAAACAGAAAAATGCAACCCTAGACTCCTATTTTGGGGGCATAGAGCGGGAAAAGGACTGAGGTCAGAAGTCCTGCTCCAAAAGCCCCAGGGGAAAACATGAGCAGGTTGCAGGCCATAGAGGACCTTAAGGACTTTAAAAATCAAATAAGAGAAGTGGAGGAAAAATTGGGAAGAGAAATGAGAAGGCTGCAGGAAAAGTATGAAATGAGGGTCAACAGCCTGACTGAGGAAAACAACACCTAAAAAAATAGACTAACTCAAATGGCAAAGGAGGCCCAAAAGGGCAATGAGGAGAAGAATGCCTTAAAAAGTCGAATTTGCCAGATGGAAAAAGAATCTCAAAGTTCACTGAGGAGATTCATTCCTTCAGAGTTAGACTGGAGCAAATGGAAGCTAATGACTTTATGAGGAATCAAGATGCTGTTAAGCAGATCCAAACAAACGAAAGATTAGAAGGCAATGTGAAATATCTCATGGGAAAACCACTGACCTGGAGAATAGATCCAGGAGAGACAATTTAAAAATTATTGGACTACCTGAAAGCCATGATCAAGGAAAGAACCTAGAAATCACCCTTCAAGAAATTTTCAAGGAAAACTGCCCTGATGTTTTAGATCCAGAGGGCAAAATAGAGGTTGAAAGAATCCACCGATCACCTCCTGAAAAAGATCCCAAAAGAAAACTCCCAGGAATATTATAGCCAGGTTCCAGAATCCCCAGATCAAGGAGAAAATACTACAAGCAGCCAGGAAGAAACAATTTCAATATTGTGGAAACACAATCAGAATAGCCCAGGACCTGGCAGCTTCTACACTGAGGGATCGAAGGGCATGGAATATGATATTCCAGAGGGCAAAAGAACTGGGAATGAACCCAAGGGTCACCTACCCAGCAAAACTGAGTATTTTGTTTCAGGGGAAAATATGGTCATTCAGTGGAATAGAGGACTTTCAAGCATTCTTGAGGAAAAAACCAGAATTGAATAGAAAATTTGACATCCAGACAGAAGAAGCAAGAGATGCCTGAGAAGGTAATCAGGGAAAAGAAATCAAAAGGAACTTATCAAAGTTGAACTATTTACATTCCTATATGGAAAAGCAATAACAATGACTGATGATATCTTTCTCACTATGAAAATAATGGAAGAAGGGTATGTGGTCATATGAATACATATGTGAATGTGTGTGTATATGGTTACAGTCATATATGGATAGAGGGCATAGGTTGAATTTGTTGGGAAGGGAGAATACTCAAGGGATGAAATTATGAGGTGAGAGAGGAAAGTGGCAAGAGGAGATGGGGAGAGACAGGGTAGGGTAAACTATCCCATGTAGAAGAAGCAAGGGGAAGTGGTTGCAAAGGAGGGGGAGAATAAGGAAGGCTAAAAAGACAAAACCACATTCACATTGAATTTGGTTCAGGGAGAAAATGACATACATACTAAATGGGATATCTCAACCTGCAGCAGGATAGGGGGAAGGGGGATGAGAGGAGGGATGATGGATGGGAGGGCATCCTTGGGGGGAGGGGAGGTTGGAAGTACCCACTATAGAAGAGGGACAGGATCATGTAGGGAATGGACCAGGTGGGGGGTGGGATGAGTGGGAGGGAATTATAAGCAGCCTTGCACAATATATCTACTATGATAATGTTTTGCATAGCTAGACATATACGACATATACTGAATTACTTATATCCCAAGAAGGAATGGGTGACAAGGGAGGAAGGAAATGGATCTGAAATTCAAGGTCGTAACATTAAATGTTTCAAATATATATATAAATACTATTATTAATACTCTTTTGCCTATAATTGGGAGATAAGATGTGCAGGCACTGGGACACAAAGATTCATCTTCCTCTAATGGAAAAGTCGATGGGGGTATGGGAGAAGGTATGGGAGAGAGCAGATTGGAGGAATCGATATCTTGTGGGACTGCTATTCTGGGAGGCTGGGTAGGGGAATAGTGGGGGGAAAATGATTGTAACTCAAAATCTGGTGGAAATGAATGATGTAAAACAGAAGTTAATAAAGTATTTGTTTAAAAAAAAAAAAGAAACAAAACAGAAAAAAAAAAAGAAAAAAACAAAAAATTAATAGAATCACATTCCTCTCCAGAATAAAATTCTAGATCTCCAGAGAACATATCAAGGAACCAGAGTATACCTAGAAGAATGAATGAATGTGTGGATAGATAGATGGATGAATGTATACATGTAATAATTAAGAGAAAAAAATTATCAAGGATTTACTTTGTGCCAGACAGTGTGCTAAACTCTGAGATTACAAATTCAAAAATGAGGTAATTTCTGCCCTCAAGGAGGCTATATACATATGTGTATACACACATATATACATACATATATGGGACTAGTAGCCTGGGAAAGGAATTTTCATCTAGGAAGTCAAATGTGGATGGTCAGTTGATCCTTAGGGTATATAATTTACATACTCTTTCTAGAAGCAATGATAGTATTGATTTGATTACTGTGCCCAAATGAAAGTGTGGAAAGTGGAGGAGGAAGGGAGGAGGAGGCAGTGAGGAAGGATGAGTGTGGGAGGCAGGGATAATAGCAAATTGACCAGGGTGAATGGCTGGATGAAATGTGGAGTTCGATGAGTTTGATCTCACTCACCAATTAAAATAGATAAGTTCTAGTGCAGAGGTTCCAAAGTTGGATTATTAACTTCCCCAGGGACAGGGCACATGGATTCTGGAGATCTGGTCCACATTGTGCCATTCCAGATGGGGAGAACTGATACAGCAGCATGGCAGGTGGCAAATAGTTTAGTATGAGAGTCTGGATGAAATGGGAAGCATGTTCTGGACTGGCACTAGCTTGCTAAAGTGGACAAAGTTAATTGGCACTCACTCAGTTGGAGTTCAAAACTGAGTGACCATACCCGAGCACCAATATTAGAAATTTTATCTCAAGTCTTATTATATCTCTCTGCATTTTCCTCTGGGAATAATAGCCTTTGCAACCTCTTCCACTGATGGACATTCATTCTCTGACTCTCCTGGCTCTTAGGACCAGGAGGAATGATGGGAACCCTCCTTCTTCCCTAGTGCCCTTCTAATCCACTCCTCTACCATCATTCATCTTTCAATGTTCTGCTTTAATTGCATCTCATCATCCTTGTTGAAGTCATCTGTAGAGCTCCAAATCATTCTAAGTTTTTCAATAATTTTATTGCCTGGCTCACAGTCTTCCTCTCATCCTCAGAAATTTTAATATTTAAAAAAACATGATCTCTGAATTGGAAGGCATGTTAGAGGTCACCTAATCCAACTCTTCTGCCACATGTGAGACAATGCAGCCTTTTCTTCAAGAGCTCCAGTGAGGGAGATCCCACCTCTTCTCAAGGAAAACCATTCCACTTACAGATAGCTCTGATGGTTAGGAAACTTTCTTATATCAAGCCTTAATGAGTCTCTTTGCAATTGCTCCTGATACTATTTTTTCATGATAAAATAGAATAAGTCTAACCTATCTTCCATAAGACAGTCTTTCAAGTACTTAAAGACAGCTATCAATGTTCCAATTCTCCCCCAGTCATCTCCCCCAAGCTAAACATCTCTAATTCCTTCAACTGATTTTCACTAACTATGCACTCAAGACCTTTCACCAATCTTGAAGCACTTCAGTGGATACCTTGCAACGTATCAATCCCTTTCCTAGACTGTCAGACCCAGAACTGAACATAATAGACTAGATGAAGTCTAACCAAGGCATGGTAAAATGGGACAACTGCCCCTGTATTTCTGGAAGCTATGTCTCTTCTATTGTAGTTCAAGATCAAATTAGCATTTTTGTACCATAGCACAAAGCTGATGCAGATTGAACTTGTAGTCCACTAAAACATTTTTCAGGAAGCTTCATCAAGCCATGATGCTACCATCTTGTACCTTGTAAGTCTTGTTTATTTCTAGTCTCTTCCTCTCTACTGGCTCCCGTCTATCTACCTACAAACACTCTTAGTTTTCCCCAATCCTAAATATATATATATATATATATATATATATATATATATATATATACACATACATATATACACATATATACATACACATATATACATACACATATACATACACATATACATATATACACATATATACATACATACATATATATGACATATATATACATATATATTTAATTGACCCTTGTAGCACATTCAGCTATTATCTCATTTCTTTCATCCATTTTACTGCTAAACTTCTTGAAAGGGTTGTCTACATTTGATGATTTTGCTTCTATCCAAACCACTGTCATATCAACCCCTTGAAATTTGGCTTCCTCCTCTACCACTTTACCGAAACAGCTCTCTCTAAGATCAATAATGACCTCACAATTACCAAATATGATTGCCCTATTTTCTGTTCTCATTCTCCTTGACCCCTCTGCAGCTTTTTACATTGTTGATCACCCCAATACTGGATACTCTCTCTTTCTTCAGCATTAGATATGCCACACCCTCTCCTATGCTCTATCTATCTCTCTTATCACCCCTTCTCCATCCCTTCTGGTTTCCGACCCCTTTCCGGATCTCTTAATATGAATGCTTTATGTCCTTGGCATTCTTTTCTGCTTCAATGCCTGATCCTTTTGCACTGTTGTTCACATACATTACAACTATTATATCTAAGAAAATGTATCCCCAATCTTTACCTCTTGTCTTGACAGTTCTTCTGAGCTCTAGCTTCACTGCCTATAGAGAAACATTTCCACCCAGATGTCCCACTAGCTCCTAAACCTTAACCTGAACAACATTAAAGTCATTTTCTTATTCCCTAAACCTTCCCCTCCTTATTTCACTATTTTTGTCTGTGGAATCATCATTCACTTGGTCTCCCACATTCATAATCTCAGGGTTATCTTTAATTATTCTATTCTCCATGCTTTTCCTATACAATCAGTTAAAAGGGCCTGCCAATTACACTTCTGTAACATCTCTCAAATCCACCCTCTCCCCTTTTTCCATTGCCACAACATTAGTGAAGTCCCTATTACCACCCATCTGGGTTATCAGATAACTTCTTTATATTTATTCATGCCTATATTCTCTTTCCCCTTTACATCCTCCTTAAAGCTATTCCCAGAATAATCTTCCATCTGCATATATATATACATATATATGTATATATATATATATATCTGATCACATACATTAATAAAGTTCAAGCTCCTCTGACTGCTCTTCAAGACCCTCACAATTTGGAATTCCCTTAGATTTTGAGACATATCGTTCCTTTCCCTACACTCAATGACTTATTGCCTTTTGAACATGACCTTCATTCTCAGGCCTTCTTCACCAATCAAGCCGTTTTATAGGTCATCACAAAAGCCAGCTCCACCAATAAGACAACAAGCTTCCTTCTCATACTTCACATTATACTCTGTTTTATATCTCTTTGATGTTTGGGGGTTTTTTTTGATGGAGAAGACCTCTAGTTTCATTACTTTGGGAATTCCTGGTGACAGATCAACAAATCATGTGTAACTTTAAGTCTTGGAAACTTGCCTTTAACCAGAAAAGTATTTTGTAATATGGTATCATGCTATATTGTATTCATTATATTCAAACCCTCCTATATGTAACACACATGCATACATGCATACACACACATACACACACACACACACACACACACACACCTCTATACATCTAACTTCCTAGCAATATCTCTTTGCTGACTTATGGAAAAATATTGAAAAGAAAGAATACCATCGGTACATTCCATCCAGTGAGTGGTTCACATTTAATTCTGGAAACTTTTATGGAGACTACACTATTGCCCCTCTGATTGGAGGTTAGAGTGAATAACTCCTCTCCAAAATTCCATTTAAGGAAAATGGCCAGGCCGGACATATCTTCATTTTCCACCTCATTCTGCTTCTCTGGAATTCTCCATCATGCCTCCAGGAACCTCATCATCAGGAACTCGACCATCTTGCAAGATCATGTCAGCCTTGGCACTCACACCTCATAAGTAGCTTCTGTCCCTGAGAGCCCTCTAATTTAAAAGCAGGGCAAAAAACTCTTCCTAGAACCTCCATTTAAGGAGGGCACCTGGGTCAGCCATTTCTTCCTTTCTCGCTCAGCTGTTCTCTTTCAACCTTGCCCTCATGCTGAGTACCTTCCTGCCACCCCCTTTCAGCTTCCTTTTATGTGTTGTCTTCCCCATTAGGTTGTAAGCTTCCTGAGGACAGGGACTGTATTTCTTCTTTGTATTTGTATCTCTAGTGCTTAGAACAATGCCTGACATGTAATAGTTATTTAATAAACATTTATTCACTGATTTCCCTCTCTAGCTCACTATACTCAGGATCCTCTCAACCACACATTCTAGTGTCCTCATCTGGAGGCTCCCAGTACCAAAGAGAACACATGGTTGTTAGAATTGCTTATTGGGTCCACATCCATGTGCCTTCTATACCAAGGAAACATTTATCCTCTTTACAAGCTTTTTGCCCTTCTACAATGGCCACCCTTCAGTCCACACCCAGGAATCTGAACCCAGGAGAGGCAACAAAAGCTCTAAGCCATTTACCAGTTATGGAACAGAAACAATTGGAATTGGAAAACAATCTGATGAACATATTGCCTGTGCAGCAGTGAAAAGCAGCCCAAAGAAAGTCTATCATATAAGCCTGAACCATACTCTCCACAACTATGTTTTTTCCCCAGTGGTCAAATGATCAGGTTGACCACTGGGGAAAAAACATAGTTCTCATGTTTGAGAAGCTGGGGCTATTTTTGAAAACTCCATGACTTCATAATTTTCAGGCATGTTAATATACCCGTATGTCACCTTGAGTTGGGGTTGTCTTAAAACAATTGTGAGGGAGAGAACTACACCTCAGTGAAGAATTCAATAAATTCATCTGTGGAACATATTTCAATTCCAAAGACAATTTTGTAATTAGTAATGTCACAGAGAGTCCTCGAAAGCTTCAAACAATTCTCATAGCAGATGTGGGATCCCAAGCTGCCCTGGATTTGATGAAGAAGACATTGCTACCCAGCCTGGGATTACACCCTTTCACAAATACTTGAGTTCTCCTTGCATTGGGCTCAGGAAAGAGACTAGGGCTGTGTATATAAATCTTGAAATCATATTTATATAAATGATCATTGAACCCTTGGGAGGTGGTGAGATTACAAGGCAAGATAAGGAGGGAGGAAGAGAAGAAGGGCCAGGATAGACCCTTAGAAGACACCCTCAACTGAAGGGCATGTCAGGATCAAGAACAAGCTAGTGATACTAAGAAATGAATGGACAGGTAGGTTGACAAAGACCTGAACTGGTGTTGTAGCTTTGTAAGGAAAGAGGGGGTGTATATAAAATAGATGCTGTGAAGGCAGAAAGGATAAGATTTGATTACAGATTGGATATATGGGATGACTGAGAGTGAGGAGGCATCTAATAAATGTATGTTGATTGATTGGTTCCATATCACAAGAAGAAAGAAGCTACCAAACAATCCCTGGGCCATTCTCTACTCACAGACAGACCCAGCAGAGATGAAGCTGGGATTTGTATGGGACAAAAAGCTGTGACAAGAGCTGTCATTTGGAAGAGAAGATTGGGAAGAAAAGGGCTAAAAGCAACATAAACTAGAGGACTGGTAGCCTTTGGCAGTCTCTCTCCACCTCCAGTAGCAACAGCCTCTTTCCACAAGGCACCACATCTTGGAATGAGGAAAGGAAGTCTGGCCTCAGGAGACAAAGCCTTCTGGACTAAGAGTCAGGGGGCTCCCCTTCTGGTCCCTCTTTGTTCCTACCTGAGTGACCTCCAACAGGTCTCTTCCTGTGCCTTGGTTCTCTTTTCCCATTTCAGTGGGAATTTGGGAGCCCAAGTTAATATTAAATTTGGAGTCAGAGGCACTGGAGTTGAATCAGAGTCCTGCTGCAAGCTACCTGGATGACTGGAGGCAAGTCCTGTAATCTCTCTGGACTTCAGGTCCTCTTCAGTTAGGTAAAATGATAGATTGGTTAGAGCACTGGACTCAGAGTCAGGAAGACCTAAATTCAAAACTCACTTCAGATACTTATCAGTTCTGTAAACCTAGGCAAGTGTCTTAACCTCTCAATCCCATTTGCATCATCTGTAAATGGTAATAATAATAACACCTACCTCCTTAGGTGCTGTAGGAGTATATGGGCAGCTAGGTGGCACAATGGGTAGAGGGTTCCTGGAGTCAGGAAGACCTGAGTTCAAATCCAGCCTCAGGCAAGTCACTTAATCCTGTTTGCCTCAGTTTCCTCATCAGTAAAATGATCTGGAGAAGGAAATGGTAAACCACTCTAGTATCTTTGCCAAGAAAACCCCAAATGGGGGGCACAAAGAGTCAGGCAGGATTGAAATAACTTAACAACAATAACAACCTCAGAGAGTTATTGTGAAGATAAAATGAGGGAGCATATGTAAAATGTTTTGCAAGCCTTAAAGTCTTATATAAATATTAGTTATAGTTTATTAATAATAATCATGATAAAAGAATCGGTTTAGATAACCTCTAAAATCCCTTGCAACTCTTGTAATCTAAGATCCTAGATGTCTGTGAATGGAGACATGTATCCTTTAATAACAATCCGAAATAGGCCATGTGAGCACCCAGGCTGGGGGGTGGGGAAGAGGTCCCTAGCAAAAGGACCCCTTCTTCAAGCTTTGCACCAGAGTGACCAAGAGGTTCAACCCCATGATTCCCTTTGCTGCTTCTCTGGGGCCTGCTTTCTTTACTCCTTCATTCCTTATTGCATCCCTTCCTTCTATTCCCCTAGGCACAGCCCGTGCACTGATCCCCAACCCAGGGGCTCCTCCTCAAGTCCCTCTTTGCTCCCTGCACCCCCTCCAGCTGACATCGCCAGCGGCCATGGGCATTTGTTTTCTCCCTGCACGGGGCTGCACACTGGCACATTTGTACCACAGGAAGCAGAAAACTAGTTTAACATCTCATTTATTTCATAGATGAGAAAGTAATTCCCTGCTGAATGATTGTCCCGAATCAACAATTCAGAGAGGAGGAATTTACAGTGCTGCCAGGGACTGGAGTGCATTACTGTAGGCAGTTCTAGAACAGAGCTGAAACCTTTTTTTCCCCCTCTCCTGTTACCCTGAAGAGAAAACCCATTAAATATGATTAAGGTTAAGAGATTGCTAAAATTACAAACAGCCGCCATTCAATTATTTTGCTCTATAAAATGCAACACAGATTGGAGTTATTTCTCTGAAATGTGTTTTTAGAAAATAACATAACACAACTAATGTGGTTTGATTTAGCCAATCAGGTTCCAAATACCACTTCTAATGCAAAGCTAAAAGGTTCATAATTTAACTCAAAGTTCGTAACTTAAGTCATCAGGTGCTTACTTCATAGAAAAGCTTTATAAAGGGGAGAAAAAAAATCAATACCATCCCAACTAATATTCTGAAGTCATCTGCAGCCAGAGACTCAATCAATTTTATCACCCATTAAGGGAAAAGACAGAAAAATAAAAAAATAAAAATAAAACCCCAGCAACAACTTGGCCTAACAGGTTCATAATTTTTTTTATTGGGAGTAAATCTCCACGATATTTCCTGTCAGTTTTCATAGGGCCAAAGTTAGGTCTTCAGGATTTACCTTCATTTGGAACTTGGTGACAGAAACCCCTCAGTAGCAAATCCTGATCCACTCAGCTGCCTCTATAGACCCAAGATGGTAGCTCTTTTATTACCCCTCTGAACTTGTGGCTTAGACACCAACTTAGCAAGGGGGAGAAACAGAAAGGCAAGAAAGAAAAAAGCTCAACTGTGTTCAAATGTATTTTTTGCCCAGTCTGAATTGAAAGCTAAAATAATTGGAAATTCAGAGAAAAAATCTCTATGCAGATATATTAGTGGCTAGAGACTTCTGGTTATTATGGTTAATAAAACACAGGATTTATATTACATTCTACTCACAGACTGCAGCCCAGGACTTGCAGTCCCTCAAGACAGAATATAAGCCATTTATGAGAGTAAACTTTGTACACAAGCTAAACACATAAAGCCATGTATTAGAATTGGACAAAACATTGCAAGCCAAATAAAAGCCCACTAAATGCCAAGCTCCCCGGGGCAGCTGAGGTGAGAAAGCTCTTTGCTGCCTTCACAAACAACACATAGAGTTTGCAATGCACTGCCCTAGCATCTGGGGTGCTGCTAACCACTGCCCACCCATAGATGAGAAACCTGATTGGTGCCAAACCCTATGCCCCTGAAAGAGGACAGACATTAATAGCCATGGGCTAGACGAGGTATTCACTTCACTTAGAGTTAGAGGGAGAAGATGCTTTAGGGATCCTCCTCCAGTCCTGTCCTCACATTTTATAGATGAACAAAATGAAGCTAAGAGAGAGAGAGAGAGAATGATTTGTCCAAGGTCATACAAGTGTAATCAAATGCATAGCTTTTGACTCCAAATCCAGAAAGGAGATGGAGCAGTATCCATTTTGCAAGGGGACCAGTTATCTAGTAAGAATTTAGCTTCTCCATTGAAAAGAGGCCCCAGGTTCAAAATTCTCTAATTCTTAGGGTGAACTTAGGATACGTCCTGTAACCTTTCTGTACCTCAGACTCCTCATTTGTAAAGGAAAATGAGATGGTTGCTCTGGACCTGTGATCCCATTATCCTGTGCTCCTCCAGTCCTCAGAACCGGGGCTTTTCTATCCTCTTTGAATAGCAAAAAGGAAATTAATGGTCAGTATGGGAGTGGTGAAGTTTACCCTCTGAGGGCAAAAAGCAGAACTAGATAACCCCGTGACCATCAAAGAGAAATAAGCTAGCCATTTTTTCTTAAATTCTGGGAGCCCTTTACTCTATAAACAGGGGTTCTTAACTAATGGTGAATGAATTTTTAAAAATATTTTGATGACTGTATTTTAATATCATTGATTTCCTTTGTAATTCTATCTGGAATTAAAAACATGAAAAGAATCCATAGCTTTCACCAAATGATCAAAGAAATCCATGACATACCAGTTTTATAAGATTAACCCCTTTCTCCCGTCCCTACTTTGCCCAAGGTCACTGATTCATGATAAATGTCAGAAAAGAAATTGATGGAAACATAGCACAGTGATCAAAGTGTTGAACTTGGAGTCACAGGTCCTGGATTCAAATCCATCCTTGTCACTTACTGCTTGTGTAATTTTGAGTTAATCACCTCAAGTCACTGGATATGTTTCCATATCTATCAAATAGGAGAAGGGCAGGCTTAGATTAGATGAAGCCCTTCCAAATCTAGGATTCTGTGATGTAGATCTCTGTTTTTCCTAACTTGAGTGGGACTATGGACAAGAAACAAATAGAAATTTGCTCAGGGGTCAGAAAGGTAGTCAGTCATCTTATGGGAAAGGTGAATTGGAGGTAAAGAGGAAAGGAAAGGAGGAACCCTCTTTTTTTTCCTTCCTTGAATTTGTAAATCAACATAATGCTGTAATAAATAGTAAGTATTTGAAGGCCTTTCACATCTATTTTCTTGATGCTCACAAGTGTGCGAGGTTGGTAGGGCAGGTATTCCCATTTACAGAGAAGAAAATGAGGTCCATATATATAAGTAACTTGCTCAGAGTAATTACCAGCAGGACCTAATTTAGTCTTTTTGGTGATTCTGTCTTCATGCAGAGGAAGAATCTTCCCGCTAACAAGCCCCAGAGATAGAATAGAAACCAGAGCTGGGATGAAGGGAGCTATTACAATGCTTCCATCTCTGACCTCTGATTTCCTCCTATTAGCTCAGCAATAATGTTGAAGGATCAAATCAGTTCCAATAACACAGTGAAGAACATCTGAGCCCTGGTCTGGGCTGCCTGGCACTGACCATCTCATCGTCCTTCTCATTATAAACATAATAAAGACCAAAACACCAAGGCTGGGATTGGCGAGTGAGGGGCTGGATGCACACAGAGAATTGTAGAAGGGAAAAGGGTAGGAATATAATGGAATGGGGCAGGAAATGCCAGGCTGATAAAAGGAGGAAGGAGTCAGAGAGGGGACATGGGTCATGATTTTGAAGGGGCCAGAATTACTAGGAGTCTCCAGGAATGGACAATAGTGGGCCTTTGGGTTTTGCTACATTTTGGAGTCTACTCTGGCTTATGAGGAGCAGATACCATCAGAGAGTGGTGGAAGAAGAAAGGGAGAAGAATCAGAGAACTAGAACATATTGAGCATCTGCCTGCAGAGCTAATGTTAGGGACCCCTCACCAAGTGTGGTCCAGTACCTCCAGGATTTGGACCCTTGGCTTTTTCAACTTTCAAGAGTCAGCAGACCACCAAGCTTGGCATGCCCCTGTCAAAGAAGGTACTATCTTCTATGAGCAAAGAGGAATTGAAATAGCTCAAAAGAAAAGTGAGATACACAATTCCACCCCAAATGTTCACATGGACCATTTGTGCCTGACCTGTGATAGAGCATCCCAAGCTCATATTGGTCTAATCAGCCACAGTTGGAAACACTGTAATAGTGAGCTCATTTTGGTTCTCTTTGAGAACAAAGGACAACAAGCAACCAGAAAGAGCTCTAGCTTGTAGCATAGTTCTAGCTATAGAGTCAGAGGATGTGGGTTCATATCTGACTTCAAATATTTATAACTCATGTGATTTTGGTCAAGTCCCTTTAAAAGCCTACTTGACATTCAATTTCCTCAACCGTAAAATGAGCGGGATTCGACTAGAATGACTTCCAGCTCTAAATCTGAAATCTAGAGGGATATGTCCCTTTCTGGGAGCCACACTTTAGGAGGGAAATTAAAACCTGGAGCCAGTTCAGAGTTGTGCAAGAGAAGAAGGAACCAACATCAGATGGCATTGATCTGTTGAAGGGATGGGGATGTTTAGCGTGAAGAAGAGAAAACTCTGGAGTGGGGTTGGGAGGGGGACAATGAAAGAAGCCATAGTCAAGTTGCCTTCAAGTTTTTGAAGATCTATCATATGAAATAAGGATTAATGCTTAATTTTTCTTGGCTGCAAAAGGATGAAACAAGAGGTAGGAGCTATAGGGTGGTAAATTTTGGTTCAATGGGAGACCCCAATACTTTCCAATTAAAGCCATCCCACAGTAGGAGGTGTCACTTTGCCAGGTGGTGATTTCCCTTTTCTGGAATTGTTTAATTAGAAGATAGACTCCTTTATTGTAGATGGTATTAATATATGAAAACGCAGATTAGACTAGGTTACCTAGAAAATCGCACTCAACTTTGAGAGCATATGTTTCAGTGATTTCTAGGTATAAACCCAACTTTTTACTGGGGTCTTTTGCCTTTTGTACTTGCCACTCAGGTTCCTGCTGAGGGGCACTAATAGTGTGGGTGGAACCACAGAAGCTCTAGCAGAGGGATGAAAGGTAGCAAGAGGAGAAGAGCTAGAGATTTGGAAAGTTGGCCATAGGATATCACAGGCCACTGACATTGGTCAATATTTTTTTCCCAAGGTCAGAGCCAAGATGGCGGAGTAGAGACAGCACTTCCAAGGTGCACTGCCCCACACCACTTCCAAACAATGTAAAAGGGGAATCTGAACAACTTCTGGAGCCTCAGCACCCACAGAACAACACAGAGAAGCTAACCTCCTGGTGAGGACAGCCCAGCAGCCCTGCAGGGAGCAGCGAGCACAGCTCACTGGGAGCCGAGCCCAGGCTCAAGTGAGCCGTGGTTTTAGCCCCAGGGCGACCCGGCCAGCAGCCGGTTGGAGGGACCCCAGAACACCAGCAGCTGTGGTGATTCCAGAATTATCAGCGCAGATATGCCTAGGACAAAGTGAGAGGTTAGTGCCCTATGGACTTTGGGACCAGTATTTGGGGAACGCGTCAGGCTTCCTCCCCTGGGGGCCAAAAGCTGCTGAGGAAACGTGACAAAGAGACCATTTTACAGAGTCAGTGGCAGCTCCAGCTCCTGGTCTGTGAACTATAGGGAGATCCAGCAATCAGTCTGGGGTTAATCGCTCTTGCTTTAACCTGCTTGGATCTGGATTGTGGTCTTGGGGGGAGGTCTGGGGTGGATATCCAATTTGCCAGAGCAGGTGGAGGCTTTACAGAGGCCACCCAACCTCCTGAAGTTGTGAATACCCCACGTTTGGGACAGAAGCTCTCCTATCTGGTGGCAGAGTCCTACTGTGGCAACAAGCCCAAAAATCAAGTAATTAAGTGGCAATATGCCTAGGCAAAGGAAACAAACAGAAAAATGCAATTTTAGACTCCTATTGTGGGGGCAAAGAGGATCGAAGCATGGAACAGGAGGAGGACTGTGAGATCAGAACTCCTACACCAAAAGCCCCAAATGAAAATACGAGCTGGCTACAGGCCATAGAGGACCTTAAGAAGCAGATAAGAGAAGTGGGGGGAAATTGGGAAGAGAAATGAAAAAGATGCAAGAAAAGTATGAAATGACAGTCAACAGCCTGGCTGAGGAAAATAACACCTTTAAAAATAGACTAACTCAAATGGCAAAAGAGGCTCAGAAAGGCAATGAGGAGAAGTATGCCTTAAAAAGCCGAATTTGCCAGATGGAAAAAGAATCTCAAAAGCTCACTGAGGAGAATCATTCCTTCAGAATTAGACTGGAGCAAATGAAAGCTAGTGACTTTATGAGAAATCAAGATGCTGTTAAACAGATCCAAACAAATGAAAGAATAGAAGGCAATGTGAAATATCTCATGGGAAAAACCACTGACCTGGAAAATAGATTCAGGAGAGATAATTTAAAAATTATTGGACTACCTGAAAGTCATGATCAAAGAAAGAACCTAGAAATCATCCTTCAAGAAAATCTCAAGGAAAATTGCCCTGATGTTTTAGACCCAGAGGGCAAAATAGAGGTTGAAAGAATCCGCCAATTGCCTCCTGAAAAGGATCCCAAAAAGAAAACTCCTAGGAATATTATAGCCAGGTTCCAGAACTCCCAGATCAAGGAGAAAATACTCCAAGCAGCCAGGAAGAAACAATTCCAATAATGTGGAAATAAAATCAGAATAGCCCAGGACCTGGCAGCTTCTACACTGAGGGATTAAAGAGCATGGAATATGATATTCCAGAGGGCAAAAGAGCTGAGATTGAAGCCAAGGGTCACCTACCCATCAAAACTGAGTATCTTGTTTCAGGGGAAAATATGGTCATTCAGTGGAATAGAGGACTTTCAAGCATTCTTGAGGAAAAAACCAGAGTTGAATAGAAAATTTGATATTCAGACACAAGAAGCAAGAGAAGCTTGAGAAGGTAATCATGGAAAAAAAATCAAAAGGAACTTATCAAAGTTGAACTATTTACATTCCTACATGGAAAAACAATAGCTGTGTCTGATGAAACATTTCCCATTATGATAATAATTGAAGAAGGGTATATGGACATATGAATACATATGTGAATGTGTGTATATATATGTTTATAGGTATACATGGATAGAGGGCACATGTTGAATTTGGTGAGAAGGGATGATACTTAAGGGGTGAAGTTAAGAGGTGAGAAAGGAAAGTGACAAGAAGAGATGGGGAGAGACAGGGTAGGGTAAACTATCTCATGTAGAAGAGGCAAGGGGAAGTATTTGCAGGGGAGGGGAAGAACAGGAAAGCAAAAAGGCAAAACCTTATTCTCATTGAATTTGGCTCAGGGAGAGAATCACATACATACTAAATGGGATATCTCACCCTGCAGGAGAGTAGGGGGAAGGGGATGAGAGGGGCGATGATGGAAAGGAGGGCATTCTAGGGGGAGGGGAGGTTGGAAGTACCCAATTTCAAAGAGGGACAGGATCAAAGTAGGTAATGCACCAGGTGGGGGATGGGATGGATGAGATGGAAATATAAGCATTCTTTTACAATATATCTACTATGGTAATGTTTTGCATAGCTATACATGTAGAACACATACTGAATTGCTTATCTTCTCAGAGGGAGTGGGTGACAAGGGAGGAAGGGAATGGATCTGAAATTCAAAGTCTTAAAATTAAATGTTTCAAATATATATAAATACTATTATTAATACTATTTTGCATGTAATTGGGAGATAAGATGTTCAGGCATTGGGGCTCAGAGATTCACTTTGCCCTAATGGCAAAGTCGAAGGGGGTATGGGAGAGAGCAGACTGGATGAGGGGATATCTAGTGGGACTGCTATTCTTGGGGTGGGGGGTAAGGAAAAACGGGGGAAAATTATAACTCAAAATCTGGTGGAAATGAATGATGTAAACCAGAAGTTAATAAAGCATTTGTTAAATATATATATGTGTGTGTGTGTGTGTGTGTGTGTGTGTGTGTGTGTGTGTGTGTGTATATATTTTTTTTTTTCCAGAACAGGTTCTAACACAAATACTTATGTAAGTTGAGGAGATCCCAATTCAGAAAGTAGAGCAGGGAGAATCATAAGATTTGAACCCCAGGTAATCCTTCCCCAAAGGAAGTTCTTGGCTTTCATTTCTCTGATTGCCTTGCAAGAGCAATACTTGGAGTAGCTTTGCCCATCCTGTGACTCTCTACATGGTCTAACACATAAAAGATATTCCTCCCTCTTTTCTTCAGCAATGCAGATATAGAACCACTAACCTGAGAGCATCAACCTCATAAACACTGTCATCTATGGATTACAGGGTCTTTGGTTCTAGACTATATTATGTGCAACTATATGCCTCTGAGTTGCTGGCACTCTGACCCTGTCCTTGTCCCAGTCCTTACCCATGCATTCAGATCTGATACAGAAGATGGAATGTAGTGGAAAGAATATAGGCCATGGAGTTAGAATACCAGAATACCAAATATTTGTGATATGTGTATATACATATGTACCTATACATGCCACAAATATATAAAACCAGGATCCATATATATGTATGTATATACACATATATCTTGCAGGTCAGATTCTTTCCCAGATGACAGTGTCCCTTTCCCTTCTTATCTCAGCTGTACTGATTTTGTTGGTGCAAAGTCTTTCAAAATTTCATGTAATTTAAGTTCTCTACTTCGTCTTCTGTGTTTGCCTCCTTCTGGTTAAAAACTTTCTTCCTAGTCATGGCTGTGATGAAGCATCTCATCTCATCATGAGTTCTTTTTATTGTTGGTGTTCTTATTGTTATTATTTCTCCTATCCCCATCTCAAGATGGGAATACAATTAGTTGCTTCCAATGCAATAAGAACAGGAAGGACAAGATGGGCTAGATTTGAACACATGGGAGCTAATGACTTTCAGAAAGGTTTCTTTACTTGTTCTGTTGAACCTGAACCCCAGAGCTGCTAGGGTTCCACTTTCCCCAGTTTCACCCTTGATTCTTCTAGCTTTGGTTAGAATGCCACCTCCCTTCATCTTAGAATACTCCCTCCAAAGATGTAATATTGAAAATGCCTATACAAATAATTTAAAGAAAATAAATGAAGTGAGAGAGTGTCTACACTAAGACCAAAAGAATCTCGGGAGTGGGGGGATTAGTAAAAAAGTTTAGAAAGGCCAAGCAAGGGCTGGAGGCAGTAGAAAAGGGACAGCAGGCACTGCTACTCCAACAATTCTGGATTGTTGCTCCAATGCAGATGTAGTAAAGAATAGCACTTGGAAGAACAAGACTTATTCCCCAATAGACTGGTGGTCAGTGGATAGGAACGGGCTGTTTTCAAATGAAGAAATGCATGCTATCAACAACCATATGAAAAAATTTTCCAAATCACTAATCATAAGAAAAATGCAAATTAAAATAACTCCAAGGTTCCACCTCACACTCACCAGATTGACAAAGATGGCAAAAGATGAAAATAGCAATTTTTGGAGGGGCTACAGAGGGAGGAGGAAAGCACCCTAATACATTATTGCTAGAGCTGTGCATTTAACCCAACAATAGCATTTTGACTAACATACTACAAAAATAACAAAGACACAGAGAAATGGTCCATATGTGCAAAAATATTTAAAGCAGAACTTTTTGTTGTAGCAAAGAATAAGAAAAAAATGGGTGTTCAATTAAGGAATGGCTAAAGAAACTGTAATAAATGAAATCATGGAATATTTGAGTCATAAAATATGAAAAACATGAAATGATCATTTGACCAATACAGAGAACTCTGGGAAGACTTGTATGAACTGATACAAGGTAAAATGAACTGATCTGGAACAATTTACATTGACCACAATAATGCAAAAGAAAGCAACTATCAGAATTCTGATCAATGCAGAGACTAATCATAGCTTCAGAAGACTGACAATGAAGCATGCTTCATGTCTGTTTTCAGACAGGTGATCAACTAATGGAGGAAACATGCGTTTATGGATATGACCAATGTGTTGACTTACTTGGCTTGACTATGTTTGTTATAAGAGACAGCTTCTGGGGGAAGGGACAGTTCACAAGTACTAATAGAAATTCAAAAAGAAAGAAATAAAAAAGGAAGGAAAAAGGAAGGAAGATGGGAAAGGAAGGAGGGGAAGAAGGAGAGAGATTGAAACCTATCCATAAAAATATTTTTAAAAATAAATCATAAAGAATTCAGGCTTAGGAAGAGATGCAGGGGCATACTGCCTTCTGGAATGGGGTCTTTACAACACCTCTCAGGAAAAGGCTCAGTGGCAGAAGAGGGGTAAGCAGAAACTTAGTGGAACTTCAAGTAGGCTTCTCCTCTTCTATGTTTAGTGAAAAATCATAACAAACTGTGCAGAAGACTGTCCTGGAGTTAGGAAGACCTGAGTTCAAATCCTGACATTGATACCTACTGCCTTTATGCAAGCCCCACAGAACATGACCAGTCTCCTCAACCAATCTCAACACACTTCCTATGTATTCCCATTTCACTTCATCCAGTGGCTTCTAAATTAATTAAGGATGCTTCATGTAGTCTAAATCTAATGAATGATGAATTCTAGGCTTTATTTGAACCTATGATTGATTGTCCTTGCCTGATTAATGTATCAAAGTATATCATCTTGTCATTTACTTTAAGCAGGGTAGAGGTAAATGACTAACTCAGTCTAAACTGCCCTTACAATAGTATCTTTCATGGACCATAGTATCAGAGATCTAGAGCTGGAAAGGACACCAAAGGCCAACAAGGCCAACCTTCTCTTTTTATATTTGAAGAAACTGAGGCCCAAAGAGGTTAAGTGATTTGATCAAAGTCACACAGATAGTAAGTAACTGAATAGGATTACAATAGCATACTGGATCGCAGATTGTATGGGTGGAAAGGACCTTAGATATCATCTAATTCATCTAAGATATGGGGAAACTGAGGTTCCTAGAGGTGCAGATACTTGCCCATAATCATACAGGTAGTGGGTGGCAGAAACAGTATTCAAAGCCAGGCCGTGTGACTCCAAATCCAGAGCACTTCCCTAATACCCTACCACCTTTTGACGATGCATACTTCTAACAAAGTCAGCATGTTCACTTTCCAGTTCCGCCTCACGTGGAGTGTTTGCCTCCCTCTGCTAACCATTTTCCCTGGCCCCCAACTTCTTCATTTGCCACTTAGATTGATCTGATTTGGTGGTGGTGGTGTTTTTTTCTTTCTGAAGCCCAACCAGGGTTCAGATACCAGAACCCACACAGAGAAATGAGAGGCAGATCTCCTTTCTCTCCAAGAAAGGGGAATAAAAGCAAAAAGATGCTTATAAATTTCCAAGGCTTCAGTTGTGTAATGTTGTGTCAGGAGAGGCTGGGGTTCCTTTATATACTTAATCGCATCACATTTCTAGCTGACACAACTCAGCACTTTATGACACCACACCATTTAATAATATTCACTACCAACAGAAGAAGGGGGATGGGGTAAGGGGGCAAGGCAAAGAGGAGAAAAATAATAGAACTTTTTTTTCCACCTGAATGTCTGCTGTCAGTCTAGATTATATTATAGGCAACCAGGGCAGGTCCTTAGAGATTAGAAATACCCCTAAAACACATCATCACCTTCCAAACAGAGGCTGGGAGGTAAGCTGAAAGGAATCAATTCTCATATATTCTCTCTCTCTCTCTCTCTCTCTCTCTCTCTCTCTCTCTCTCTCTCTCTCTCTCTCTCTCAGACACACACACACACACACACACACACACACACACACACACACACACACACACACACACACACACGCCTTGCAAAGGAAATACCAGTGGAGTTTGTTTGTTTTTCCTACTCTACTACATTGCTTGGGTTCCTTATCCATTATCTCTTGTAGAACTCAGGATGAATCATTCCAAGATACCCCAAAACAAATACTTCCTGGGATCAGAGAGATACTTCCTTCCTCTGCTTTCTCACCAAGGAACGACTGTCACCTGATATCTTTTTTCCTTCTCCCAACCCAGAGAGAAGCTTTGATAAAGTCATAGAAGGCAAGCTTATCAAATATGCTGTATAACAAAATCAGGATCCAATAGGAACGTCTTAGGTTGGAAGAATGGGATGAATCTACTAAGATAAAATTTGAATAAGGCCAAATGTAAAGTTTTACACTTTGTGTTAAAAATTCTGCTAAAGTACCCCACTTAGCTTTCCTGAGCTTTAATTTCCATATTTACAAAATGTCGAAGTCATTGCATTATTTTAAGGACCCTGTGAGATTGAGAATTTTTTAATGAGGAAGATGACTTTAGGGAACTTAGGAGTCAACAGGGTGATTGTGCTACCCCCTTACTCCACCAAAAAAAAAAAGCTAATGTGACCTAAAGCTGTATGAAAACTACTCAAGTGCTCAGGTCCCAAAAGGTGCTAACCCCACATCACTGATCATATCACATCTGGGATACAGTATTCAGGTCATGAGGTCACATTTTAAGGACATCTACTGGAGAATGCTCAAAGGGAGGTGACTAGGATGGGAAGAGAAGTCAAAACCACATGTGAAGGTTTGGGAAGATATTATAGAAGGAATTCCTATATGGAGTGAACTAGACTCAATTCCATTTGATTCAAAGCAAGGAAACTTAGTAAGTATCTATTAAATACCAATTATATGCAAGGCATTTTGTAAGGTAACAGCTACAAAGAGGAAAACAAAATTATTTTAAGAGTCCTTTTATCTTTAGAAGTATGGTTTTTTCTATTATTCCTGTTCTATCCTCACCATTCCAGAATTCTCACCTTTCTCCTCAAGCATTTGAGTCTAATATCCTTATCCTGTTTATTTGCTATTGAAACCAAATGTCTAGAATGAGCAAGTTCCTCATTTGTAAAATGAGGGGGTTGGATTTATATCTTTATTCATTTATTCATTCATTCACTCACTCATTCATTCATTTATTATGTTGATCTTCCTGCAAAATCTTATAGTCCCTAGGAAGAATGTTTGGAAATTGGTCTAGCACCAGCAACTCCAAGTTTATCTCCTCTTTCTTTTTTTTAAACTTGTGTAGTCATTCAAAACATATTTCTGTATTAGTCATGTTGTGAAAGAAAACATAGCCATTCCCCACATCCCCTCCACCATTTGTCTCAAGAAAAATAAAGTTAAAAAAGCATGCTTCAATCTATATTCAGACACCATCAGTTCTTTATCTGGGGAGGGATAGCATTTTTCATCATAAGTCCTTCAGAGTTGTCTTGGATCATTGTATTGCTGAAAATAGCCAAGTCATTCACAGTTGATCATCTTACAATACTGCTGTTACTTTGTACACAGTACATGTCACTTTGCATCAACTTTTGTAAGTCTTCCAGGTTTTTCTGAGGGTATCATGCTCATCATTTCTTATAGCACAACAATATTCCATCACAAAAACACAACACAATTTGTTCAGCCATTCCACAACTGATGGGCATTCCCTTAATTCCCAATTCTTTGCCACCAGAAAAGAGTTGCCATAAATATTTTTGTACTTAAATGTCCTTTTCCTTTTTGGTTCTTTATCTCTTTTGGAATATAGATCTACTAGCGGTATTGCTAGGTCAAAGGCTATGCATTGTTTTATAGCCCTTTGGGCAAAGTTCCAAATTGCTCTACAGAGCCAGGTCATAACTCCAACCAACATTGCATTAATGTCTCATATTCCCCACATCCCCTCCACCATTTGTCTTTCTCCTCTTCTGTCCTATTAGCCAATCTAATAGGCATAAGGTAGTATCTCAGAATTGTTTTCATTTGCATTGCTACAGGCAACAGAGAGTTAGAGCCTTCTTTCATATGGCTATAGATAGTTTTGATTACTTCATCTGAAAACTGTTCATAACTTTTTATCATTTATCAATTGGGGAATGACTCTTATTTGTATAAATTTGACTCAGTTCTCTATATGTTTGAGAAATGAAGTCTTTATCAGAGAAACTTGCTTAAATTTTTTTTCACAGTTATGATTGCTAACTGCATTTCCTTCCATTCTATTTCTTCTTCTATTCTATTCTCTCTCTCCTTTCATTCTATCCCTCCTCAAAAGTGTTTTGCTTCTGAATACCCCTCCCCAATCTGCCCTCCCTGGTGTGACAGACCTCTCTTGCTGAACTTCTAATCTGTATTTGGCTGGATAATTATTTCACCCTCTCCTTTTGTGTGTTCTGCTGTTCCAGGAATTGTTTTATGACATTATTCAAAGGTGTTCAGAGGGGTTTGAGGTAGAGTTCAGGCATGTTGCTGCCTTTTCTCATCTTGGTTCCACCTCCCAATTATCTTCTCTTTCTCACAAATCTCTGTCTTAAATCACAAAAGAAGATATTTGACTTGGGGCCTCTTGAAATTTTCAAACCCAAAGCCAACTTACTTTTGGTGCCAAGGTCATCTATACCCTGAGTAAGAAATATCCACTTCATTTCTGTGTCCTCCTAGGCTGAATTCTCACTTCCTTGACAATCTGCCTCTGATTTACTCACTATCAGCAATCTTCTCTTATTCCTGTAGAGCCTCATTGAACTCAGAGAACTAATTTGTGATATCTTAAAAGCCTTTTATCTCAGGATCAGGAAGCCAATCTACTGTAGGCTAAGTACTCCAGGCCCACCATGAAAAAGAATTCTTCCTACATATTATACCTCATTGAGAAAATGAAAAATCAATAAAAAGGATTTCTTTGCTCAAAATCCTGGCAACCACAGTGGTGGACATTAACAAAGTATAGGTAAGAGAAAAAAAGAACCCTATGAGCACAGGTCATAATAGTATGTTCTGTTCAGGAGTCTCCACATTTATCCCTTCTGGTTTTGCCCAAGAATCTGTTCGATTGTAGTTTCTTCTTTCTCCCATGGTCCTGGAAGGAAAATTTACTTTAAATTCTACTCAGCCCACTTTTATTAAGCATCTAATATGAACAAAATTATTTTTCTAGTCTCTGAGAAGAAAACAAAGTTAGAAAATAGCTCTCAAAGTTCTTCTCAATAGTTCTTCTCTCATAGTTCCTCTCAATAGTTCTTCATAGAACATTTTTAAATGGAAAATGAATAATTTTGATTACATTAAATTCAAAAAGTGTTTTTTCACAAACAAAGCCAGTGCAACCAAGATTAGGAGGGAAGCAGAAAGCTGGGAAATAATTTTTACAACCAGTGCCTGAGTTGTGTCTGGTTTACAACCAGAACTGAATCAAATTTATAAGAGGACAAGTCATTCTCCAACTGAGAAATGATCAACGAATATGGAAAAGCAATTTTCAGGGTAAGAAATTACACCTATCTATAGTCTTATGAAAAAATGCTCTGTATCACTATTGTTTAGAAAAATGCAAATCAAAACAATTCTGAGGTACCACATCATACCTATCTGATTGGCTAACAAGACAAAAAAGGAAAATGATAAATTTTGGAGAAGATATGGGGAAATTGGAACATTAATGCATTGTTGGTGGAATTGTGAATTGGTCCAACCATTCTGGAGGGCAATTTGGAACTTTGACCAAAGCAGTATAAAACTGTCCACACCCTTTGACCCAACAATACCACTTCTAGGTCTGTATCCCAGAGAAATCATAAAAACAGTAAAAGGACCCATGTATACAAAAATAGTTATAGCAGGTATTTTTTGTGGTGGCCAAGAATTAGAAAGTGATGGTATGCTCATCAATTGTGGAATGGCTGAACAAGTTATGGTATATGAATATAATGGAATATTATTGTTCCATAAGAAAGGATGAGCAGGTAGGCTTCAGAAAAACCTGGAAAGACTTATATGAACTGATGCTGAGTGAAATGAACAGTACTAGAACATTGTACACAATAACAGCCACATCGTGCAATGAGCAGCTTTGATGGATTTACCTCTTCTCAGCAATGCAAGGATCTAAGACAACTCCAAAAGACTCATGATGGAAAATGCTATCAACATCCACAAAAAGAATTATGGAGTCTGAATGCAGATTAAAGCATACTATTTGCTTTCTTTTTGTTTGTTTCTTCTTTCTCATGATTCCTCCCATTGATGCTAACTCTTCTTTACAACATAACTAATGTGAAAATACGTTTAATATCAATTATAGGTAGAGCCTATATCAGATTGCATGCCATCTTGGGGCGAGGGAGGGGAGGGAAGGGAATAAAATTTGGAACTCAAAAATCTTATGGAAGTGTCAGCCTCAGACACTAAACACAAAACTAGCCTGTGGCCTTGGGCAAGTCACTTAGCCCCAAATTGCCCTCCAAAAAGCAAAAAAAAAAAATTATGGAAGTAAATGTTGAGAACTAAAAATAAATAAATAAAAATTTAAAAAAAAAATAGCTCTCACAGTGCTTACATTCTAGTAAAGGTATAAGACATGGAATGATAACTTTTTTCAAATCTATATTACAAAAGGAATCCTTGGTATGGAAACTCCCTCCAATGATGCCAATCAAAAACTCTTTAATTTTTAATCTAGCTGGCCAGGGGCACTGAAAGGATAAGTTATTTGCCCAGGATCACACATGTCAGAGATGTAACAGAGACAAAATCTGAACCCAGATCTTCCTGACTTGAACTATAGGCTATCTGTTACGTAATGCTCCTCGTCACAGATAAGTTACAGTATACAACACCACCTAAGCATGTCAGAGACGAATAAAACAAAGTGTTCTGGTATAGGAAGGTTGTTACCTAGAGCTAGGGAGAGGGGAAGCACCCAGGGAAAACTTCTTGGAAGGTATAGCATTTCAGAGAATTTTACCAAATCTCAAGGTTGGAAGCCATGCAATCCGAACAACAGTTCACAAAATATTCTCTCTACGACATACCCAACAAATGGCCAAACTTATCCACTGCTTGCAGAACAAAAGTGAGGGGGAACCCACCATCTCTTAAGACAAACAATTCTACTTTTAAACATTTCTAGTTATTAGAACATTTTTTCCTGACTTCAAGCCCAAATCTGCCTCTTTGCAACTTCTAATCTGTCCTTTTCTTCCCTGCCCCCTCTGAGGCCAAACAAAACAAATCTAAGCTCTCTTTCCCATTACAACCCTTCAAATTTTACTTCAAGATAGCTACTTCATTCCTCTTCCCACCCAACCTCATCCACTCCCTAAATCTTCTCTTTGCCAATCTAACTGTCCCTAGTTCCTTACACCAGTCCTCATCTAGCATGATCTCAAGGCTTTTCACCATTCTGGTTGCCTTGTTCTAGATGATCTACAGCTTATCAATGCCTTTTCTAAACTATATCACCTACTAACGAACACAAACTCCAAATGTGTCTGAAGAGATCACCTCCTCATTCCTGAAAACTATGAAACCTAAGGTCAAGTTGGTTTTCTTGGCTATCACATTATTTTGCTCTTAGTAAATCTATCATCCACTAAAAAACAAAAACAAAACCCAGATTTTTTTTTCAGAAGAGTTTCTGCCTAGGAACTGCTCCGCATCTTACACTTGACAAATTGAAGAATGGGTAGAAATTCGACAGACAATGAGAAGAGAAGACATTCCAGGCCTTGGGTACAGTATGAGTAAAGTCACAAAGGCATGCTCTGGGAACACAGTATGGTCTAGCAGAGTTTGTGAAGAGGACCAATATAAAATTGAAAATGTAGGGTGGCACATGATTGGGGAGGGTATTAAATGGCAAGCAAAGGAGTTTGAGATGTATTTGGTAAACAAAAGGGAGCTGCCTGCTAAAGATGTATTTGGCAGAGAAAAAGCATGAGCAAATCTACTGAAAAAGATTAGTCTGACAACGGTATAAAGGATGGAACAGAAGAGGGAAAGAGTAAAGATAGGAAGACCTTGGGGGTCACCAGTTTAGTCCAGAAGGGTAAGAGTATGGATTCAGTCCACAGACTGATTTCACCAACTTCAGAGCAACAAGAATGGAACTCATATATGAATCTTTCCCCCTGTAGCCAAATTCCATCCCTGCCCCAACTAATATCTCTCAGGAAAATTTTGGTAAGTTGATATTGAGTGAACCAGGGACCTAGGCAAGGGTCTAGAAGTGAGAGCAATGAAATAGGGAAAGTAAGAGCCTCCCACTTACCCTTTCCTTGACAACAGAGGTAACTGAAAGCTGCTTCCGTTCCTCCCTAAGCTGTTTCCATGGCTCCCATCCAGCCTGCCTCTGATAACTATTTAGCATAATGTTCAGGGAGGCACTACAGAAAATAGCTTGTGTCACCCTCCAGGGTCCAGGGCCTTGGCTTCCCCCGCCTGTTTCCCGTGCTGCTTCTGGTCTGAGGGGTCAGTATGGGGCACCTGAAGCATGGCTCTCCATTTAGGGCTCCACTCTGACCAAATTACCTGTGCTCTCCAGGCCCCTCTCACAGGTGGACCCATTAACAGCATTGCATGTACAACCTGTCAGCTCTGTAATTACAACCTTCAGCAGAAAGCCTCGCTCTCTGGCTGCTAGATTTCCATGCTTTCAGTTGGCTACCTTGCTCCATGCCACTGTCAAAAGTTCCAGTAGGGTCTATTTGCCTGCATGTCTGAAAAGAGCTGTCTTTGTGTGCTGCTGTATTTTTGTTGTATTTTTTATTTTTGCTTTTTAAACAGTCTGGTCTTTGAAAATAGGAATCAGAAATATTCAGGATGTTGGTAGAGTAAGAAGCAGCAGAGCATAGTGGATAGAGAGAGCTACCTTTGAAGTCAGGGAGGCTTGGGTTCAAATACTGCCTCTAATCCATACTGTTTGTTTGGCTGTCAGGTTAGGCAGGTCACTAAACCCTCAATGCCCCCAGCAGTTCTCTTACATCATGAGAGAAAAATGTCATGGAAGATTACATGTGCCATAACAAATGGCCAAATGGACTTGTTCAGAGGAAACTGGAAAGGTCGCATGAACCGATGCAGAGCAAAGGAACAGAACCAGGAGAACAAAATTATACAGAAAACAACTTTGAAAGATGTTAGAACTCTGATCAATGGGATCATAAGCCACAAGTCTGAAAGACTGAAGTTGAAACTCATCATTTCCCCTTCTGAAAAAGAGGGGACAAACTTAAAATCCAGAGACATATATTTTCAGGCATAGCTAATGGGGGAATTTGTTTTCCTGAACTATGAATGTTTACATTGGCATTTCCTTTTTGGTTCAAGCCTTTGTTCAGTTGGGGGAGGGGAAGTTGTAGGAAGGAGAGATAATAAATGCATATTGAAATTAATTGATTAATTAATTAATTTTAAAAAGACACTGGTGGAGGAAACTTCCTTACCAAAATTTTTTCTACCAATGATATCTCTGTTATAATTGTTTTGTTGTTGTTGTTGTATTTAATGGCAGAGCTTACAGGAGCACCAAAATGCATGAAAGCCATCAAGGGACCTAGGGTAGATAACTGGTTCTGTCACAAACTATATGGTTTTGGGGAAGTCTATGCTTACCTCTATGCTTCACTTTTTTCTCTCTAAGATAGAAATTAGTAACAATATTTATATTATCTGCATAAGTCTGAGAAACAAACATGGTGACCTGATATGGTGAAAAGAGCACTGGTCTGAGAGACAAGAGATTCAGGTTCTAGTCCCAACTCTACCACTAGGGATGGGCAAATCACTGCACTTCCCTGGACCTGTCTTTGTTGTTGTGGTGGTGGTGGTTGTTGTTTTGTGTTTGTTTTTTATAAAATAAGGAATTGGACTACAAATATTAAATGTCGCTTCCAGTTCTAACATTCTGTAGATCCATGACCCTAACTTACAGAATTGTTGTGGGGATTAAATACAACAATAGACATGAAAGTACTTTCAGTTATTTAAATGCAAATAACTGCAAAGCCAGTTTAATTGGTTGCACTGATGTTTAATTCTATTTGTAATAAAGCTTTATAAAGATGGAAGATGGTCTTGTTCTTTGAAGCAGCCTTGCATATAAGAATTCAAGATTGCTACTTTTGTCCAATGTTTTGTCAACCCACCCACATCCCTTGAGGAAAGACTATAGAAAGCAAGAGAAGTGACAATCAACCTCCATTAGCACTTTCCTGCATGAGAAGTAGAGTGGCAGTGTAAAAACTCATTGAACTAGAAGTCAAAAGAGTTGGGTTAGAATCACAGAACTTCAAAGTTGAAAGGGTCATCAGAAGTCACCTAGTCCAATCCTCACCTGAAGCATACATATCTTTCACAATATCCCTTTCAAATGACCAAACAGCGTCTGTCCAAAGCATTCCAGTGTTGGGAAAACTCACTACCTAGTGAGTTAGTACAAACTATTCATGGAAATCTCTGATTGTTATGGTTTTCCCTCACAGCAAGCCAAAATTTGCCTTCTTTTAGTTTCCATCCGTTGGCCCAATGGGGCTAAGTGCAAATCTAATTCCTCTTCTTATATAATGTTCACTTATTTCAGCTGTGTCCACCTCTTTGTAACCCCATTTGAGGTTGTCTCAATAAAAATACTGAAATGGTTTGCCATTTCCTTGTCATTTTACAGATGAGGAAACTGAGACAAACAGGGTTAAGTGACTTGCCCAGGAGGATGACCCATATGTACAAAAATATTTATAGCAGCTCTTTTTGTGGTGGCAAAGAATTGGAAATCAAGGGGATGCCCATCAATTGGGGAATGGCTGAACAAGTTGTGGTATATGAATGTAATGGGAATACTACTGTACTATAAAAAATGAGGAGCAGACAGACTTCATAATAACCTGGAGAGCCCTATATAAACTAATGCTGAGCGAGAAGAGCAGAACCAGGAGAAATCTGTACACAATCACAGACACAACGTATGTGTGACGACTAACTTCAATAGACTGGGCTCCTCTCAGCAATGTAAGGTTATAAGACAACTCCAAAAGACTCATCATCATCCAGAGAAAGAACTGGGGAGTCTGAATGCAGATTGAAACAAACTACTTGGTCTGTTTCTTTTTCTTGTTTCCTTTTGTTTCCTCTTTCCCACTGATCATCCCATTGGTTGTAATCCTTCTTTACAACCCGACTAATGATTAATATGAAGATATTTTTAGATCCTAAATTTGAATGCATGCCACCATGCAGAGGTGGGGGCAGGGAGGAGAGAGAGGGAGAAAATTTGAAACTCAAGGGGCTGTGGAACTGAATAGTGACTCGCCCAGGGTCACATAGCTAGTAAGTATCTGGGGTCACATTTGAACTCAGGGCTTCCTGACTCCAGGCCAGTGCGCTATCTATCTACTGTGCCATCTAGCTACCCCCTTCTCATATAAGACATGTCCTAAATATTTGGATACAATAATCATGCCCTCTCCGATAAATATGTACTAGCTAGGTGGTACCAGAGATAGACCACTGGCAATAGAATAAGGAAGACTTGAGTTCATCTACTGCCTCAGATACTAATAGAGTAGATGAGGGGCAGAAAGAATACTGGTATGGCTGGGGCATAGCATACATGTTCAAATCAACTGTTTCTTAATAAACAAGCATTACTGTGGGTATGTAGGTCACACAGTGGATAGAGGGATCTGGACCTGGACTCAGGAAGACCTGAATTCAAATCCCACCTCAAACACTTACTTGTGTGACCCTGGGCAAGTCACTTTGCCTCTGTCTCAGTTCCCTCATGTGTAAAATGGGGATCATAATAGTACCTACTCCCAAAGTTGTTATGATAACTATGAAGTGAGATAATGGTGTTGTATGATAACACAACACATTTGTTCTGTTGTGAGGATAAAATGAGGTATTTGTAAAGCAGTTTGCAAACATTAAAGTGATATAAAATAACATAAATATTACAGTGATATAAATGATATGTTATCATTATTATAATTATCTTGCTTCTATTCATAAGCTATGTGAATTTAGTCAAGCCATCAGATATCTCTAGGCTCAGTTTACTTTTCCATAAAACATAGAAATTAGACTAAGTGATCTCCAAGATCCTTTCTTCTAGCTACAAAATTCTTTGTTCTCAAGGCATTGCTTCCCTAGATCTTTCCTTATCTATAAAATGAAGTGGTTGGAATAGTGGTTGGAAGTGGCCTCTGAAGTCTCTCCCAGTTCTTTATCTATGATCTTACGAGTAGCTACT
This sequence comes from Gymnobelideus leadbeateri, assembly GCA_011680675.1. NCBI lineage: Eukaryota > Metazoa > Chordata > Mammalia > Diprotodontia > Petauridae > Gymnobelideus > Gymnobelideus leadbeateri. The sequence continues at coordinate 228,443 of WOXC01009319.1, forward strand.
TGCAGGTTCACTGAATGAAAGCTCATTCCTTGGTCTGCTTCCTTCCCCAGGGTCTTTGGACCCGCGATCTCCCAAACATTTGTGTGAAGTATTCCTTTCTTGCATAATAATGACAGTTCACATTTATATGGTACACTAAAGTTTGAAAGGCACTTTGCTCACATTAACTCTGTGAAATAATATTGCAGATATTATTGTTTTTATTAGCTATTTAACAAATGGGGACACTGTGGCTCTAAGAAATTCTATTACTTGCTCAAGGTCGTACAGCCAGAAAGTGTCCAAGGCAGGATTTAGACTGTGGTTTCCTGCCTCCAAGATGTTACCTACTACCCCATGCTTCCTTTCTGGATTAGCTTCCCTGAATTCACTTTAGTCCATTATGTCCAATGCTGCCTAATTTACATACTTAGACATGGGATTGGACCCAGGAACCAGAGTTCTGAGAGAATGGAGTTCATAATGCCTGAATTTCCAGCCCTATTACTGACTATCTCTGCTTTTAAAATCCCTTTCTGCACAAGCAAGTAGACTTTTTGTGATTACAATGTGCTTACACACACACACACACACACACGTATGCGTTTGCATACACACATACGCACATACCCACACATATCACAAACCTATTAAAAGGAGAAAAGATTAGTAACATGTATAGAAATGGGACTTGCTTTGTGATGCTGAAAATCTTATCCTGTAGGCCATGTGAATACATCAAATCTATCATCCAGAGCTGGTCCAGTGCTATAGCTAGTGAAGTCACAGACATGAACGAGGCCAGCTGCAGTAGGAGCTAAGTTTTTTAAATGGGAAGAAGGATTGCTTCTGAGCCTCTATCTGTTCAATGTGAAGCAATTAGAAATTCTCCCAGCCCCTAGGGTGGGAAGGCTCAGGACCAGGGATAAGGATCTGAGTGTTAGTGTTGCTGTTCAGGGACCTCCAGCTTGATCTTTGATAGCAGTTATAAGAATTTGTATTTCTATAGCACTTAATGCTTTGGAAAGCACTTCTTTCATGGCATGCATGTGAAATAGGTAATGCAGGTATTGTTATGCCCAGGAAATAACCTGGTCAGTGAGTATCCAAGACCAGAATCAAACTGAGGTCTTTGAACCGCAAGGCAGATATTCCTTCCATTATAACAGGATATAATTTCTTAATGAGAAGGCGTTACTGGGTTTCCCCTTAGGGCCTTTCCCCACACCCTCATCATTACTCTTCAATGCATATACACATACACAGTGCCTCTAGTAGTCCAGCCGGCTCTACCACAGATTCATCCCAAGGGGCACAGCAGAGTGCCAACACCCATTAGTTGACTCACCCAGAATGTCAGCACCCGGAGCTGTCCATCAGTGGTTCCTTCTTCATTCTTACTGACAGTCAGGCCAACACTCCCCCTCACCTCCAGAAAGGCTGTCTCTCTGCATGAACTCTCTGGGACAGTTACAGAAAGTGAAAGTCCAAGCCACCAAGCTAGACCCTAGATCTACTGGAAACTTTTTTTTTTTTAAGAAACTACTCTTTAACCCAAAAGGGGAGGGAAAGCGTGTTT